>JANQBM010000008.1:37439583-37452301 GCA_025594535.1 Erythroxylum domingense
GTCATGGCTTTAATTATGAATCGAGAACTGTATATTCACTTATTTTCTAATCGTATGTAACTACACATCAGAGAGACACTTCAAATGATCTCAAAGTTTCAAACGATTCTTGCACAAGTAAACAAGATCGACCACCCCTGATGACTATACATATAGTAACTTAGGCTTGCCCCATGGTCAGGTGTTCCAATGGTGGTATAGATGCACAAGATTGAATCTGAAATGTTGTCAAATTGGATTACCTAATTTCTTTTCTTTTACAGTGTAACCATTTTTTCGTAAATACAAGGTGAATGTTAAAAGGCATATACGTAAATATTGTTATTATCATATTTTTCCACCAAAGGAAAAAAAAAAAAAAGAACTCTACCCGAGAGTAAGATGTTAATATAACAGTAGATGGTCTCATACTGTGTAAACTAGCATAATTATGAGAGTATAGTGATGTATCCAAAAAGGAAATGAGAATAAAATTTATGCGAATGCTTTAATTTAATTCAAATGAGAATACAATGATTGATATATATAGTACAAGCTACTAGGAGCATTATAAGAAAAACATAAAACATAACAACTATAACAAACTTCCCTTCCTCAGTAACAAACTATGCTAACATGACTAACTTATGACGAACTCTCTTCAATACACCCCTCAGGTTAGAGGGTGGGAAGAAGAATACACCCTCCAACTTGCTGAGGAGGTGATGATGATGCTTGCCTAGAAGAGGCTTTGTGAACATATTAGCTAACTATTCTTTTGTGTTCAAATAGGTTAAGGAAATGAGCCCTTCTTGCAATTTTTCTCAAACAAAATGACAATCCAACTCAATGTGTTTAATCCTTTCATGGTAGACTAGATTCTTAGCAATATAGATTGAAGCTTGACTATCACATTTCATTAGAACAGGAAGTAAATCAGGCATCGTAAGTATATGAAGTAGCCTGGTTAACCAAGCCAACTCTGTTGTAACTTGTCTCATAGATTTGTATTCTGTCTCAGCTGAAGATAAAGCAACTGTAACTTGTTTCTTGGATTTCCACGATATTGAACTGCCACCCAAGGATATGTAATAACCACTCATTGACCTTCTACTGAATAAACAGGCTGCCCAGTTAGAGTCGTAAAAAACTTTGTAGAGAAAATGAAGTATTTTTGTTGAAGAGAAGGCCTTAGACTGGATTTCTCTTGATATACTTAAAGACATGTAAGGCAGCGTCATAATGTGAGACTCTATGATCATCCATAAACTGACTCAACTATTGCACTGCAAAGGAGACATAAGGCCTAGTATGTGTTAGGTAGTTGAGATTGCCAACCAATTTCCTGTAGAGGCTAGGATCAGAAATTGCAGAACCTACATGCTGTTGAAGCTTGATAGTAGGATCAAGAGGATTGATGATGGAAGGACTATCTAAACAACCAAATTCCTTTAATAAATTAAGAGAATAATTCCTTTATGTCATAATAAGCTCTTGAGGCTCTTGAATAATCTTAATACCCAGAAAGTAATGCAAAGTTCGAAGATCTTTGATTTTAAATTGTTGATCCAAATAGGACTTCAAATGAGTCATTTCCTCATTATGATTATCGACCAACAAAATGTCATTAACATATATTATCACAAAAACCACAGAAGATGCCATTTGCTTGGAAAATATAGAGTAATCATTTTTAGATTGAGTATAGCCTAAAGTTTTCAAAGCTTCTGACAACTTAGCATGCCACTGTCTAGAAGCTTGCTTCAGACCATATAAAGATTTCCTTAGCGTGCAAACTTGAGTAGGCTTAGAAATTACAAGACCAATAAGAGGCTTCATATAAATTTCCTCATGTAAATCCTTATGAAGAAAAGCATTGTTTACATCTAACTAATATAACTTCCAGTGTTTTTGTGGCAATAAAATTACTTATGATAGTCATTTTGACTATAGAAGAAAAAGTTTCTGTGTAGTCAATACCTGTCTTTTAAGTACAACCTCTAATAACCAATCTAACTTTGTATCTTTCAACAAAACCATCAGCATGATACTTCACTTTGTAAACCCATTTAGAATTGATAGGTTTCTTTCCATGAGGAAGATCAATAATGTCCCAAGTATGATTGGCTTCAAGAGCTTGAAATGCCTTAATTATAACTTCTTGCCAGACAGTATGTTTGACTACTTCTTCATAACTATACAGTTTATGTAGAACATCAATAGCATCAAGTAATTGTTGGTTGGAAGAAGAAAGATAAAAAATCAAAGAGAAGATTAAGGTTTATAGTAAGAAGTGAAAGTAAAATTATAGTTGGCAATAGAAGAAAGATTAAAAGTGTTGCAAACATAGTACTTGAGATAAGAGGGAACATGAGTTCTAGTAGAGCGTCTAGGAACAATTGAATCAAGAGAAGGTATAGCAGGAGAAGGTGAAGAAATAATAAAAGCAGGAGAAGGTGAATGATTTGTAAGAGGAGTAGGTATAGTAGAAAAATTAGAATCTGACTCAACAAATGTGTTTTATGAAGGGAAAAATGTAGAAAAATCTAAAGGTAGAGAATGAAAAGGAAGCACATTCTCATGGAAAACAACATCTCTTGAAACAAAGATTGTTTGGTGTCTAAGTTATATACTTTGTAAGCCTTCTTCCCAAATGGATAACCCAGGAAAACAAGGAGAAGCTCCTACTTGGAATTTGTCTCTTCCTCTTTTAAGAGTTGAAACATAGAAAAGACAACCACACACCCTAAGATGAGAATAAGGAGGCAATGCACCATCAAAAAGTTCAAAAGGAGTTTTCCCTTACAAGATTTTGGAAATAAACCTATTAATAAGATACATTGTCGTCAAAACACATTCCTTCAAAATTTAATAGGAAAATGTATGTAATAGTCGGTTTCAAAAACTACTGAGGATTAGAGTATTAGAATACTGAGTTACTTGAGTTACATCATTATAGAATTAATTTGGTGCATTTAGGAGATAATTTGATGAATTCATTCACACGCATAATATTAGCATACACACATGAATTATGATTTAGAAAAAAATGTAAAGATTTTATGTGCACTCAATTGATATGTTCTAGGGAATGAAAGTTTCAAAATGATTGTGACATAATTGTGCATTTCTAATGTCTTATATTTTGGTTGAAAGAATTGATAGATTACAATTAGGAATTTGGATTATATTTTTCACAATTGGAATATTGATGGAATAATATGTACATGTAGCCTAAGAAAAATTCAAGTAGCAAGACAAGTTGACATGTGAAAATTTAGGATGACTAAGCCTATAAAATGAGTGACAAATGACTTAGGAATTAAGTAACATTTGGAATCCAAAAAGGAGAACATGTATCTTGCTTAATTACATGACAAGTGTCCTTTAAGAAAGAATACTCATCTTACTCCATATGACTTAAAACATTGTATGGTCATCTTCTTTGCTATTTCTGCTGTATACTCTCTCCTTCTCCTCCCTCTCATTTTCAAAACCCACCCATAACCACATCTTTGAGTTTTCTGCCTTATTTCTATACATCACCACCCAAAACCCATGCAAAAGCCTTCATAAAGATAGCTATAGAGGCAGAGCATTGTGACATATACTGTTTTTTTTTTTTCTGGACATGGTTGAACCATCATACTCCCTCAATGCTCTTGCATGTGAGGCTAAGCAAGCTTGACATTTGAGGTGGCATTCAACCTAATCAAGTAAGTGAAATACTGAAATATTGTAGTATATGTTAGTATAATTTTTACTACGACTAATTAGGGATGGATTGAATGTAGTGTTGGTGTTGAAGATGTGCTGGAAAATAAAGAATGAATGGGTACTTTTCTATTCTGTTTTTGCATGTACGAAAATAGTAGTTTATGGGCCGTTATATAGATGATTTAAGTTGAGATTTGAGGTATAATTGATGAGGAATTCATGCTAAATATAGGTGTTATTAAGTTGTTTTCGAATATGAAAAATTAGAGCTGTAGGTGTGTTTGTAAAAAGTGACTGTTAATAACATCAGTGAGCAGAATTTTGTAAGCCTTAGTGTAACCAATATGGAAGTTAAATTAACCTAAAATGAAGTAACCTTAAAGGAATGAAATCTGGAAAATTTCAAATGTTAGTGATGTCTTTAAGCTTGTAAAATTCATGAAGTATTGAAGGTAATAAAGTTATACATATTAGTGATGTTGATGACAAATTCTGGAATTTTAATTTCAGCCTTATATACATGTTAAACCAGCTGAGAAAATCACTTTAAATTGGTATATTTGGACTTGATTAAGGTTAGGAATGAACCTAGATTGTTGTTTGATTAATTGGTTAAGAACTTGATAAGTTTATGTAGTTAATTAATGTCATAACCTAAAGAATGGACTGTTTTGATGTGGTTGTGTTCAAAGCTGGAAATTATGATTTGTTAAAGGAATAAATGAGTTCTTTTAATGTAAACATGATCTTAAGGACATGATTAATGTGTATAAGGTATGGATGAATGAGCATTGAAGAACATGGGGTAATTATGAATGAGAATTGGGTAAATGAATGAATATACATATTGCTGGAAAAAGTTTGGTGAATGTATAAATCTAGCTTGTTGAAATTCTAGATTTAAAGTAACAATTGTGTGTGTGTTATAGGATGCTTTTTTATCATGAAAATGTACATGGATAAGTGTAATGTATGGTTGATGAATTTAGAGTAAATCAAGCTTACTTAAATGTATAAACCTGATTGTAAAATGGTAGTATACAAGCTATAATGTTTGAATGGTCTTAAGGTGTATAAGCACAAATTGAATAGTCAATATCTATGCATAAGAATACATACTCAGAAAGTTAATTAAGCATGCATTGAAACTTGACACATATACATGTGCATGATTGTATATTTATGTGATTAAACAACTTAGTGATTTGTGAACTATGTGTGTATGTATTGCATAATGATAGACGCGTAAGGTGATCGTCAACATCTAGGCATTACCAGAACATTTCTGGAGTTTATCATGAGTCAACTTAGATGAGTAAACTCATTTATATGTGCTTCTATGTGAATTGTATATTTTAATATGAAATGTATGTACAACTGATTGATAAATACTGGACTTAGGTCTAAGGAGTTAGTTATATGGAATGAGCACACCAAAATGAAAGGTAATGAAAACATAGCATATGAAATGATGCATCTCATCATATCGAAATGCATGATCAGATAAAAGAGTTGTGACCAGAGTGACCAATGTCCAGAAAAGACCTTTAAGCTCAGAATTATGAAAAAGATCCTCAGGCTCCGATAACATAGACTCGGTATCTACAATGGGTACGGGCCAACCATGAACTCAATACCCACAATAGGTACCGGATAGCAAATTGTGTTGATAGGCAATTGGTCACAACAAAGCAAAATGAAAATGAAAATGTGTAAGCATTTACGTATGCATCCCTACATACATCATATGATTGAATTGAAATGATTTATTGAATTGCTTTGAAATAGTGAAATACAACTGAAGTCAATAGAGAATGTGATGTGATATGAAATATTGGTTTATGTGATGTACTTGTTGACTTGTGATAAATTGTGATAAAACTTATCTTTGTGATTTGACTGTGTGTGTGCATCGTTGATGTTTCACTCATCAAAATTATATCATTATTTTTCAAGTTCAGGGGAGTTCTGGCTACTAAGTGATCTAGTAGAAATTTAATAATTACATTTTGTGGATAGAAATGGCTCAAAGGTCTGATCAGCTGAATCTGCGGAGTCTAGTTAGAGTATTTTACCTTAGCATCCCATATCATGTTACACATTTTTGTACTAAGATTAAAATCTCAACTGTTGTGTAATGTATATGTGGATTTTGAATTATAATGAAAAATGTGACTTTATATGTTTATGAAAGAAATGGGAAGAAATGAATGTTTTGAATGCTTGTGATATGTTAGTTGATTTGGATTGAGTTAATTTGATTGTCCTAATGTATCATTTTCGTAGAGTATGTTCTCGAATATCCTCTAGTATGTTCAGGCTTATGCTCTATAGGAGTGGTATGTTACAATATGAATGAAATAAGAGAGCTTTAGAGGTCTCTAAAAGGTGTTTATGCTTTCTTTGAACAACACCATTCTACTGAGGGGTATCAACACAACTTATTTGATGTATAATGCCTTTGGTGTTAAAGAAAGCTATAGCTTCTTTGCTGTTTCCTAGCTCTAGAGCATTATAAGATGTCAAGATCTTCACCTTACCATCAAACTGCCTTTCCACCATATTCACAAAGGAAATTATCAAATAAAAAACATCACCTTTATTGCTCGTAAAGTGAGTCCATATACCTCTACTATAATAATCCACAATGGTAAGAAAATAAGAGAATCCATCATGGGTAGGAATTGCATATGCACCCCACAAATCAACATGAATTAATTTAAAAATTCTATTAATTTTAAAATTCTAGAAGTATGAATATGACTTCTGGGAAAAGGAATTTTATGTTGTCTTGCTTTAGTACATACATCACAAGGCAAAGAAGAAAGCTTGTGTTCATTATATTCCAACACAGACATACACTTGAGCTTATTGAAAGACAAATGGCCTAACCTATGATGCCAGGTTTTTGGAGAAATAGAATTACAAGAATTTAATTCAGCATAAGAAAAACTACCAAGATCTGTGTGTTTGGAAGAGTCAGAAGATTTATGAGTTGCTATGGAAGCCTTCAAAAGATACAATCCCCCCAATGCTTCGCTAAGATCCAATGGCTTTTTCATGGAAAAGGCCTGCATCATGCAATTGGATCTTATGAAGAGAACAACACAATTTAGCTGAGAGGTCAACTTATTAACAGAGATAGGTAAGATAGGAACATTCTCACGGACAAGAGTAGGTAAGATAGGAACATTTCTAGCTTGAAAAACAGAAATTGTATGTGCATTCGGAAGTGTAATGAGAAGAGGTGGACGCAATTCGTGTAAGCTAGTAAAAGAGTTTTGATAAGGACATATATGATCATTAACACTAGTATCTATGATCCAGGAATGACCAACAATTATTGAACATTTCAAATAATGACATTTAGAAGCAGAATTTTAAGATGTACAAGTCAGGATACCTATAAAGCTAGAATAACCGTAGTTGGCTCAACATTGGAGTTTACTGCCCCTTTGTTCTGAACTTGCATATTGCTAATGAGAGTCAAGATCTGATTGACCTGCTTTGTTGAGAAATTATGAACTGGCACATTCTGTTGAACTAGGTTTGGCTGCTGAGATGTAGAAGATTGTGCAGAAGTATCATAAAAAAAATTAACCCCAAAATCTTCTTGATAAGTTGGAACACGTGCTGCTACACTTTTCCCTTTCTCCTTATTTTGTAGTTTATACCATAGAACCCTTCTTCCATTCATTTTTTTTATTTAGGATTTTTATAAGTTCCACAGGACATCTTTGTAGTCCTAACATTAAAAACAGCTGAATCTAATGCAAATTGAGTAACTAGACTAATGCCTTTTTGTCTTTCATCTTGAAAAAGTAACATATAAGCTTCTGAGATAGATGACAATGGTTTCATCATGAGAATACTTCCTTTAATATCTTTATAATTGCTATTAATTCCTATCAAGAATTGAATCAATCTCTGATCCTCAACAAAATTGGTTCTTGCATATTTAGAAGCACAAGTGCACACAGGATAAAAGTTCAAAGAATCCAACTCATCCAAAATTCTCTTGAGTTTGGCATAATAGTTAGCAATGTCACTTGTACTTTGAATAATGCCACTTTGTTCCTTATGCAACTGATAAAGAACTGTCTCATTCGACTGTCTAAACCTATGTTCAAGTTTAAGCCACATTTCCCTTACAGTATTACAGTAAAGAACACTATCACCAATGTCCTTAATCAAAACATTCAGAATCCAAGTAGAAATTATATTGTTGCTCCTTAACCATTGTTTCAACGACGGTGAAAAATCATTTGGTTTAAGACAAGAATCATCTATAAAATCAATCTTATTCTTAGATAACAAAGGCACCATTATAGCCTTTTTCCATGCACCATAACTAGAACCATAAAAAAATTTAGAAACTAAAAGCATTCTATGATGATCAGAGGCATGAAGAACTAAGGGATCATTTTATCAATGTTTACTGGCCTAAATGTGAAGAACCAACATGATCAGAAGCCATGATTGGAAAAGAATTGTGTTTGTGTTGAATCAAGAATAAGATTCAAGAAGATGGAAGAATTTTATGTATTTCCAGCAAAGTGAACAATAATAAAAATATCAAACAATGATCAAAAACTTGATGAAGAAGAACTATTAGCAAGAATGTAAAGAAAATTTTTAATAGGTAAGAGAAGTATGAAATCAACGAAAGCTTCAAAAGAAAAAAATGCTTACAAGAAGCAAGGATAAATCCTTTTATCAACCAACTCTGATACCATATAAACTAGCATAATTATGAGAGTATTGTGATGTATACGAAAAGGAAATGAGAATGAAAATTTTTTAAATGCTTTCAATTAATTCAAATAAGAATACAATGATTGATATATATATATATATAGTACAAGCTACTAGAAACATTATAAGAATAACAGAAAACATAACAACTATAACAAACTTCCCTTTCTATATAACAAATTATGCTAACATAACTAACTTATAACTAACTCTCGCCAACATATCGATTTAATAGGAAACCATATAATAATCTGAAAGAGTAACTCTTTACTTGGTTGGGGTTAATTTCTCACAAACATGTTTATGTAAAAAAACAATTCTTTCTATTAGTTCAAAAGCTTTTCTTCCTATTTTATGTGCTTATTAAGTTATAAAATTTGGTCAAAGGGATTAAGGATAATGGAAAATGAGAATAATCCCTTTTTGGTATTCTTATTTCGTATCATTGAAAAGGAAAATGAACGTATCCATAGAGATATCGTGGTCGAGCTTGTCGATTTAAATTGAAAAGAGAATAGTTTTTTTTTTCAATGTGAAAAAATAAAATATTGAGAAAAGAGTAAAAAGAAAGATAGAGACAAGAAATGCATGATTCAAATGTTAAAGTAATCATAAACTAAGGTTTTGCTCGGTTCTTTTGTAATTATTTTGTTTCATTTTTAAATTAAGTAGAAAAAACTTGTTTATTGGACTTGTATATTTTTTAATTTATTTTCTTCTAATTTTCATAACTTATGAAAATTATAAAAATTTTGTCTTGATATTTTGGTTTTTTGTCATATTATAGTTTATCATTAACTAACTATGTTCTATTTAATTATTTAATTAATAAGAATGATAAATAGTGTAATAAAATTATTTAAAATTCAAAAAATATTATTTAAAAATATAATTTGATAATTATTTAACAAATATATTTAAATTTCAAATATTTTATAAATTTCAAAATTTTAAATAGTTGTTTATGAAATATTTTTAAGTATCAATTATTGAATTAAAAATTAAAATAATTAAAAATATATTTGTTAATAAATATTTTTTGGAAAAGTTGTTAAAAAATAAAATTTGGCTTATTCCTTCTGAATGTTATAATAAGACAATCTTATTGAAATTTCTTCTAGTTAGAAGTGCATTATAAAAGCTTTTGGTATTCTTATTTCTCTCCCTCAGCAATTGGTTTTATGTACTTTTGTCTTAATAGGAAGTTATGAATTCCTAAGGAGTTAATGCAGTTGGCCAATGCTTTCTTCCCTAACTGCATGAGACATGAATGTATCTGATACTATGTTCAAGGCGTACAGGACTTATATAAGTGGTGGGAAATCCTAATTTTGGAAATTTTTATCATTCTTTTATATTTTCTTTCATTATGAACTTAAGGTTAGCTACCAAAAATGTACAAAAACCCTCAAGTGACTAATTTTAAAGTTGTTTTAGTTAGAAAAGAAAAAGATTAAAGATCATCCTAGGGATCGAAGCTGATTAGAATACAAAGATTTCATTTAAAACTCTCTTTACCTTGACGTTTTTTACACTTTTGTTTGATAGTTTAAATAAGATTTTTGGATTTTTTTTATATATGTTTAGATAGAAAATACCTTAGTATTGAATTTGTTAAGGATTGATTCAATATTATTCATGAAGTGAGATTTATTTTTGTAAAATATCTTTAAATGTTTTAATGATGATTTAATTAAGTTGGTGATTAGATCTTAATTTGCACAGAGTACTAGACCATGACTTAGATATTGGAATTTGCATAGAGTACTAGAGATAGGCTTATATAAATCCTCTAGTATTAGTGTCAAACCTTTCATGGAGATTCTTAAAATATAATGCATTATTGGAAGTTTTAATTGAATAAAGATCCCTACTAATCAATTTAAGAATAGGTGATTATCGGGCCGGGGTGTGGGGGTGCTTGGGGTGAGCGATTCCACCTTTTGAGTGCAAAGAATAGGTGATTGTGACTTGTAAAAGAGTAATTTCATAACCTAAGAATTTTTAATGATCACCTTCCAAGTTTACTGAATCATAAATGCAAATATAATGTAAGGAAAAATCCTTATTTATACATTACGCATATTTGAATTCTCTATTTGATTATTTTCTTTATTTTGTTCCTCATGGTTTATTATTTTAATTATATTGTACTTTGTTTTATTAATCAACTTCATCAATAATCAATCTATTTAATTCATGAACTAATTAGTGGTAGAGGGAGTGTTCTAAATCATTCCATCTTCCTCTTGAGTACGAATAGGAATAAAATTTAGATAAAGAAGTTGTTACGAGTTAAAATTTAGTTATTTTCTAATTTATAAAAATTATGAATATTTTTATGAAATTGTTGTAGTTAGTACCAAATATGAGAATTTTTCAATATTAAATTTTGCTATTTTTTAATTCTTGTTCCAATTTGAAAAATTTTGGTTTATTCATAATAACAAAATATGGGACTTTTTCAAAATCATTGGTTTTGGTCAAATTGGATCTATTTAGCTATATATTTATGAAATTAAAGGTTTAATTGATCTTTTATATGATTAAGTTCAGTTTATTTAGCCTAATTATGTATCAATTTGATCAATTTTGAATTTTTAGTCCACTTTGCATATTTCATTTCATTTTTAACATCTTTTGAACATTTATGAATAAATTATAATTTTAATAATTTTTTAGATTGATTTTATTTGGAGCTGGTAAAGTTGGTATTTTAAAAAGTTATTGAAGTGCTCCATTTTTCAGGGCATAATTGGCTATCATTTTTATTCCTATTCTTACTCTTAGAGTCCTTTCCTTATTAAAAACAAAGGGTAATTACCTTACTCCTAATTTGAGAGCTTCAAGGAGGTTTAGGCTTATAATTTATATGATTGAGAATTATTGATGTCATAGGGAGAGGTTCTTTACTCCTCCTCCTCCTCCTCCTCCTCCTCACATTAGAGATTATCCTTATTATAGCAACAAGTCACTTGAGTTTAAGGATTATAGATCTAGATCTCTTCAAATCAGGAGGGTTTTACATTTAGATTCCCTAGAGTGTTTCATATAGTTTGACTTAGGTAGGTACTTCTTTAATAAGGGTTAGGAACCTAATCTATATAGGACCTATAGGGTTAGTTCTTCTAATATCTGTTTAGTTTATTTCAATATGATACATGAAAAAGAGGCACACAGAGATTATCTATATCTTGTGTCTATAATATTGAGATTCTACTCACTATGTGAATTCTTAATGATATTTTAGTGTTTTTACTTATGAACAATTTGCTCATTATAACTATTTGACTAAATATTTTTTAGAGGATGAACTATATTCCATTTTAAACCATTTTAGGGTTATTCTTTAGAAACCTCTTATTCTTTAGAAACCTCATATTTCAAATCATCCTTTCCTCATGTCTGGGCAGTAGGGACTTTAGAAACTTTTTTGAATATAGCCAAATTACAATATCATTATATGAAATTCAACTATCTATCTTTAGTCGGCCATAAGATTGATATAGGCTTTGATGATCTTTCGCTCTTGTCTAACCTCATGATAAGTGATCTAATAATTAGGACACTGTATTATGTGAAACATGTTTCATTTTCTTAATTAGGACAAGGAAAAACATAAGAATAGGCCTTATAATACTATTATAGGAGTTATTTTTGAGCATTTACATATTATTTTTACTAAGGATGAGTTTTACTTCAAATATGTCTTTCATACTCCCTCTCTTAAGCTCATGGGCTTCAAGGTAGTTAATGGTCTAATGACTCAACCTAGACAACAACAATTACTTACAGTTAAGCATGGTGGTTATGCAGAGGCATTAATTAAAGAGATACAACACCTCAACCAACAGAAATTGAAATTAAGGGGCTTCACTTTAGTAATGAGTTTACCAATTAGGAGGCAACTGCTTTAGCAACGCTCCACTATATTCATGTATCTACCGCTTCTCAGTTAGTGGAGCTTTTCAAGACTTAGAGAAACATGTGGAGTGAGAAGACACCTATACATGGCGAACTGACACTCATCCATAGTGAGCCAATTTTGTTTGAAGAGTACTATGTTGAGAGCCTTATTGAAATTCTCAACCGTATTCGAAGGAGACCTCCTCCTTCTTTCCAGTTTATCTTAGTTATAATTTACTTTTGGCCTTTTTTAATGCCAAAAAAGGGAGATATATAACATTGGCAGATATTTTTGGATGTTTCTATTGTTTATTTTTTAGGGATGGATGTTATTTTTTTAGGATTTGATTTAAGATTTTAT
>JANQBM010000008.1:37458570-37475455 GCA_025594535.1 Erythroxylum domingense
ATAAACACACCAAATGCGTATGCAAGGACGTAATCCTGTGATGCTTGTCAGATGCTTTTAATGTTCTTCATGCATCATGATCTCTTCTTGTCTTGGTTACTCACATGTACACGAAAAGTCATACATACACCCAAGAATCTCTACAATCCATAATCTCCTCGATTGGAACTGCTCTCACAAACAAATTTATGTTGACAAAGTAGAAGAAACCAATAGTTTAACTTGTTACAAACGTAAAAATGGACGAACCGAACCCATGTGCTTGGACAGTGGAGTGTAATATTTAATTCCGTGAAATTGGATCTAGGCAGGGTCCAGTCCAAGAAAAAAGTACTCTGCCCCTTTCATTTGGCTTAAAGACATAAACAATACTCTGCCCCTTTCATTTGGCTTAAAGACATAAAAAATGATAATAGTTTAGTATAGGGAGGAAGGCTAAGGCTGACTTTCTATATTGGCAGCCAACAGTGGGGTCAGTTCAAAAATTGGTCTAATTGAAAGTTCGTCTATTGATTACCCAACAAAAATTCAGCACGTCCTTTTCCAAATTCCTTCAAATTCACATTCTACTTTCTACATATAGTCAGAGTATTCTTATACAACTAATTCAAATCATTTTCATTAAATATGTATATATTGATTGGATTGACATTCATGCATACAGTTACTCCTATAGTTTGTAGACGGTCCATTCACAAGGGACTGATTAATTACATTGATGACAAATGCTTTCTTATGGTTTTCAAAATCTAAATTACAGACTGAAACAAACCCTACATTGGCTGGGAAACAACTCACATTCAATTGTATGATGTAAACTTCAACAGAAGAAGGCTCAATGAGCACGGATATAACTGCACTCATTTACTTCTTACCTTCTTAGCATCACCTCTCGTTAACAGAAAATGACCTTTGAAATGCTTTAAATCCTCAAGTTCCTAAACTGATTAATAAAGTAGAACTATATTTATCAATTTTAATTTCATATTTGACAGATACTAAAATTGTATCTCTTCTTTAAATTTAAAATTGGTATTTTTGCAAGTACCGATCCTAATTTAGCCCTTACGTCCAAATTTTTCTTTTCAATTTTATAAAAATATAAAGAAGTTTTTAACTAGAGATTAAAATAGTGGTGGAACTTAACAAATCAACTGAAATATAGCAACAAGTATTAATTAAAAATTGTACAAAGAACAATCAATCTTTTCTCAAAACTTACATCTATATTACAAAAGAAAAAAAAATACATTTATGAAACATGCTTAGGTTAATATCTACTTGAAACAACAAAATCGTTTAAAATGATATATTGTAAAATACAAATTGATCACGATTCATTGATAACAAGAGTAAATTATAATATTCTTCAAAACACTATAATTACAAATATTATGTAGGCATGTATGTTGGATAATAGATAAATGCTAGAGAAATTATCTACCACTTATGTATTTGATAAGGACAAAATTTGAAAGAGGAAATATGATTTTTTTTGTGCGAGATTTATTAATGTCACATGTGCTACGTGAGTTCGCGTGGCACTAGTGAGTTAAAAAAGGTTGTAATCTCACAAAATTTCTCAAATTTAAAATCCTTAACCTCACGATTATCCCCACCTATCAGCCCTTAATATGAAACACATACTCATCTTTTCTATTGGAAATTTACAAATGAGATAATCTCATATCGGAAAGAGGCATAATAATAAGGTGAGTTATAAATAAAGATAGGACTCATAACCTATTGCTTTAAGGTTTTGAGTTAATATATGATGTCTTAGTTATATATGGATTCATTTAGACTCGGGCCAATTTCTATCTAAGTCCCCTCAAAACCCTTCATTAGTATCAAAGTCAGGTTGGCAAAGTTTGATAAATAGAGTTTCATGAATATGGGTAAGATGAATAGTAATTCATAGAATGACTAATAGTTTAGTCATGGGTTGAGGTGGAGCTAGTCTAATATGAATTAGATTTATTTGTGAAAGGGAAGAAGTTGTAAATTCATAGCTGGATAATCCCACATCAGAAAGAGACATAAGAATTAAGTGAGTTATAAACAAAGATAAGATTCACAACTCATTGCCTTAAAGTTTAGGTTGATATATGATACCTTGTTTGTATATAGGCTCACTTGGATACGGTCTAATTTCTCCTCAAGCCCCCTCAAAACTCTTCATTCTCCTTATTGTAAATCATCCCTAATCTAATGCCCTAACTCATTTTAATTCCACTTCTTTAACATATTAATCCCTAATGCTTCTCTCCTTATTTGACAATGAAGACAATACCATCTTTATATATACCACTGTTTTTTACACCCTAATGCTTCTCTCCTTATTTGACATTGAAGATAGTACCATCTTGATATAAACCATCATTTGTTGCACTCCTATGTGACTATGTTTCCAGCTCAATGAGTTAATCTTTTTCATATTTATAATCCTTATTAAATTGGTGCAATTAATATAAAATCTATAAGGTATCCCTCTTCTATGAGCTAAGTGTTTTATGAACCTAATGATGTACTATTCATCAATAATGTCAAACTCAAATGTAACTCAGATTTTTAACTTTGATTGAATTTTTTTTGATGTTTTATTATATTATGATTTCCTAAGTTTTTGCTTCCAAACATGTGTGTATAAAACCTATAATAGTTATTGCACATTTAACAACTATGAAATGGAATCATCTTTATGAGTTTAGCAATTGTAGTAAGGCTAACATAAAAACTTGCATTTATGGTAAATTTTTTAATTTTTTATAGGTTCATTTACCACATGGAAATAAATTTAACTTTTAAAAAATATCAAAATATCATTAGAAGATTACTTTAAGTTAGTTGTTGGAATTAAGTAAACTATCCTACTTTTTAAGTAATTATGCTATATATTGTTTCCTCTAGTGTGATATACTTTTAACTTAAAATCTCCACGCTACTAGTAGCCTACTGATTGATGATATTTCTGTGCTTATAATGATTTATCAGTTTTAACTGTAAGTTCAAAGTGTAGTTGTAACTAGCATTGTCAAGTACGGGTCATTCCCATGAGGATTGTAAGTACTAGTATTCACCTTTTTCCTATTATCTAACTGTAGAATTAGACTGTGGATTTGATTAAAAAGCAAACGAAACAAATTAAACTAATATTAAAACAATAGTGAACTCAGATAAAGGAAAATACTGTGAAAAGTCAATATCAAATAAATGATACCTAGGTGATGAATACCCCAAAGAATTCTTGAAAACTAACCCTTTATTGTGCAATTAAATTATTGATTATTGGACCGTCTAAATTCCTATCTTATGTTAATATTGTTTTCAAGACTATCAACAACTAATCCTCAGTTAATTAACTGAAATCTCTTTCTGGTTAAAACCTCAAAGATTGCATTATTGATTTGTGAATTTCAATATTAGGTTTGACCTTAGTCTAGAGTATTTATGTTGAGCTATCTATAGGTTTATATGCAACTCCTTCCAATTATAGTAAATCTATTCACAAAAAAGAAGTTCTCAATCTCAATCATTTGAAATCAAATCATGGACTAATATTATGGATATATTAGTTCAATAATATAACGCATAATTGAATCAAAATAAATCAATCAATAAAATTGCACTGAATAAAAGATTAAATCATGTTGTCATTGCATATTAGATTTTATCACACCTAGGCACTAAATTCTTTAGTTCCAAAACATAAAAAACAAAACCAATAACAAATATTCAAAAGAACCAACAGAAAACAAAGAAATCATATTCTAAATCTCCCTTTATTCTCTAATGAATCTTTTTACAATTTGGATGAAATGATTGTCTCTATTGGATCTTGTGACGTATTCTTCGTGTTTTCCTTGTCCTATGTTCAAAACTGCCTCTTCTTTGTGTTTCTTATGACTCAGAAACGCTTTAAAACTCGCCTCCTCTCTATTTGCCTCTGATCATGTCCTTTCATAGTAAAAACTAGGGTTTTTGGAATATATATAGTCACTTACACAGTTGTGTAGGTAACCGTGAATCTCTTAAAAATACTTGAATTAACGATTTTGCACAGGCACGAAGACTTACACGGGCAACATATACGGTTGTATATATCCATATACACAAATATGTAACTTTACATGACCAAAAACAATATTCTTCAAATCTCTACACATTTATAAAGACTTGCAAAGTCACTATATATGGTTGTGTATCTCCAAGTTGCTTTAAATCTTCATTCCATGCAACAATTTCATCTAAATTATTCTCCTTTTAATTCATGAAGGTCATTATCACCTACAAATACACTTGAAGCGAATTAGGTACCAAAAATACTATAAAAATATTAAAGAACAAGCATAACACATTAAATATGGGTATATAAATATATTAAAATAGCCATTTATCAAACATCTCCACACTTAAGCTTTTGCTTGTCCTCAAGAAAATCATAGTCTTACAAACATCCATCCCTTATTAACTTTTACATGTCCATTCACACTCTAAATCATCATGTCATATCACTTAAACTAACATATAATTATTTTTAAATTATCATATAATTAACCTTCATAAGTTAATACCAAGAATAATCACATCAATAATCTTTTTGAAATCAAAAGAATAAATTTTCATACTCTCACCAAGAATTCACTTAATGTACTCAAACTGCTTACGGTGAAAGGTGTAAGAACTCTCAAATCAATATATAGAAGAATTCTTAACCATAAGCTTGCAATATTATCAAATCTCCACCACTTATAAGTAAACTAGAAACAAAAGTAAAAAGGTCATAATATAAGGTTTTAATGGGGCTTAGGTAAGGTATAATATGGATAATAAAAATGGTGATAAAATTAAAAGAAATTTACAAAAACAAAATTACAAGAACCTTAGTTCTTCACAACATAGGTCCTTCATACCATAAGTCCATTAGTACGCTAACTTAGACACTTCTTTTCTATCCTCTTATTATGCTTGCAATTTTTTTAGCATTCATCATGTACCAACAATTAAAGAAATATTAGACCTTTTAAGATTTCAAGTTTCAAGTTTCAAGGAATCAAGTAAATATAAATAACTTTAAGGGTTCAAAATAACAAAAAGGCTTCAAGAAAATTAAGTTAGAGGCTAATAATGTTGTTATGATCAATGAAAAGGTTCAGTCTCAAAATTGGTTACTCCTAAGGGATAAAATATGGTAGGGTAATAAACAAGAAAATAGGCTAAACAAATGTTGAATCTAAATGCATTTATCATTTTAATGCCTCTAATTTCATAAATGTAGTCTCAGTATGAATAATAAAAGCTAGTTTTAGAATCATTTAACTATGCATGATAACACACATGAAACAATAAAAGAGCTTAAATAATGATTTACTTGCTTTTAGGTTCAAAAGCTTATAACAAAGGTTTTATGTGTATAAATAATATGCAATTTTTATTCAAATTAATTATCTCAATGATTACTAAAAATATAACTTATAAAAGCAAGTTTATTCTAACTTTTATCCTTTTACATACTAATTGAATTCAACAATCAATAATGATCTAAAGTATATAGGACATATTTTTAACTAATTTGGGATATTAGTTAATAAGTTTAATAAAAAAACATTATAATAAATTTAAGAAAATTGAAATACCCTTCTCCACACTTAAAGTTGTACATAGTCCCCAATGTCCACAAAAAGTAAAATGTCAATAAAACACAAAAGTAAGAAAGAATTAGAATTGGTACTGCCTTAAATAATATGAAGTACATAGTTTTGAATTTGATGAATTTGATATTGTCCATCTGATATTAGATACAATCATCCTTGTAAGATATAAACAAAAAAAGGATAAAATATAAAAGAAAATAACAAAAATAAAGGACATAAATACGAAATAAGGAAATAGAAATAACACAAGATAACGTTGCTCTAATGTTTAGACAAAAGAAAATAACAAATGGAAGAAAATAAGAAAAATACACAAATAATGAGAAAAAGAAAGATAACCAAATTTAAGCATCCTTCAATGTTGTTATGACTCCGGTATGTCTGTTGATGAAGGGTCCTTGGGTCGTATAGCCTCAAAATGGGGAGGAGCACGATGTAGCTACTCTAGATGGTGGAGGTTGAAAAGTCATTCCATTATGGCTCACCATCTGCATCAATAAATCTCCCATCCATCTATTATAAAATTCGAGTTGCCTTATTCTCTCTATGATCTCTACCTGTTGTACTCAGATAGTATGTTGAGTACCCAGGATATGCCCTATATGTTTCTCCAGCTGATCTATCTTCAACTAGTCCGAGTGTGGTATCCACACCTTGGGTACTTCTGCACTAGGCTCCTCGTATGTGATCCCTCCTGTCTAGGATGGTAGTGAATGCGACTACTTTGACTGCTAAGCTATACGTGGCTCTTTGTCTCCTCCCAATGTTGTTGGCTCTTCGGGAACCCCAATGAGGTAGTAGATGTCACTTGTAGGTGTTCGCAAGGTTACACGCTCTAAGTTTTACTATTTATAACCTTGGTAAATTCTATAAGCTCACGGGTCGTTCGCAGTACCTAAGATATTGATCACACGAGGAAGGCTAATTAGTCCTAAATCTAAGATCACCCTAAACTACAATAATTCTAAACAAATAACTAATGCAGAAGAATAAAATTAATTAAGAAGCAATTATGAAAAATTAAAGTGCCAAAGAGTGACAAAATTGTAACCACCCAACCCAACTCGAAATTAACTTAGAAATCACCATGTGAGAGAAAGGGCATTTTAATTCGAAATTAAAGAAAACGTAACAAATTATACAATTACCGAATTAATGGATCTAGATGGTCCTAGGGTAAATTACTCTCTCTCGAGTTATAATTCTTAACCTTAATTGATAATCCCGAATTTAAATTATGGAATTGCAATATCTAGATTTGTAATCAGCCCAAAACCTAAATTAGCTCTAAATTTGTCTACTAACCTACCGGGAATCTATGCTTGATCTCTCGTTACACGACTCTACTAATTTCATTCAATTCTCGACCTATCAATTCACCTAACTCTCGTTAGCCTAAATTGATGATTTTTACCCGGCTCACCCTCTCAGTTTGTTGCCGAATTATTAAGAACATAATTGAAATCACAATCAAATCAATAAAAACACAATCAACTAAATTTTATTAATCTCAAGAATCAAGATCCAAAGGTGAGCATAAACATAACCCAACATTCAACACAATGATTCTCAACACCTATTTCAATCCTATACATAAATAAACTGAAATAAATGGAAAATACTGTCGGTAACAGAATCTTAGAAGTGGCGACAATGGGAAACCACCTGTTTCAGGAAGTACGTCACGTCTACCTCGTTTCTGTGTCTCTTTTCTTTCGTCTCCTTCCTCAATCTCTTGATTTCTCTCTAGGGTTTCTATTAGAATTGGTTGATATGGAAGCTTTCTTGCATGACTCTCTAGGATCTCCCCAAAAAACTCCTAGAGGTTGTCACATCATGTTCTATTTATTCTGTGAAAGTCCTAGGTCCAAGTCGGGGTTGAAATGATCTACAAAATCTCACAAAAATTGAGTTTTTCTGTCATCTCAATGTAGGACAAGATCGTGGCCCTACTTGTCACGATCATAGCCAGCGATTTAACCTTTTTGTCATGATTGTGGCCTGACTTGATGCTCTTTGTCATGATCATAATCTATTGTGCACGATCGTGGCCTATGGCTTTGGGTTGAAACTTCTCAAATCTTTGCCATTCTTACCCATTTACCCTTAAACACTAACAAACACATCACGACACCTAAAAAATATAACATTTAAGCTCAAAGACTTAATCTAACCCATAAAAAACACTAAAGCACACAAACTAACATAATTACACCCTAAATGCACACATACCACTCAAATTCACATTGAATAAATAACAAATTCAACCCTAAAACACATGCAATTACATAACTATCAACATCCCCACACTTAAATGTTTGCTTGTCCTCAAGTAAACAAAAAAAACAAAACATATAAAACACATAACACACAATGCAATAATGAGGCAATGGCTCTTACTTCATGAAATGAATTTAATCTTGACCACAATTATTCAATTATGTCAAACCATTAACAAAAAAAATATGTGTCTAGAGGTTTGAACTAAATATACAACTTAATCAAGACTTAAGCGTTAACTTATTTGCCCTTTTTAACTGTACCCACACATTAATAATTTCTCGGTCCCTCAGACTTTGTAACTATTCCTAAGTTCATTTTCATGAAAATTCGAGCTTATTACAAGTCCGGTAGGTTTTCTTTAATTTTATTTACCTAGACGTAGTCTTTTAGTCGGAGGTAAACATTTTTGATGAATGTTGATCCGGTTACTCAACTAAGTCATTTTATTAAACAGCTTGGTTGAAATGTCATTATAGCCTTTTTACGCGAAGGCACACATTTGTGTGTGTCGATCTAGTTACTGAGCTACATCACGTTTTCAACTAGCAACTAGCTCTATTTATAACCTGAAGGTCAGCGGAATAGTGATTTACTAAAAAAACTTTTTTTTCTTACCTACCCTTTTGCTTTTAGCTATTTGTTTTCATGAAAAATACTAGTTAAGCTACTTAACCTAAAAGACCTCAAATTATGAATGAATGTGACATTTAGAGGGTACTAAATTTACACTAAGTCCTAATTAGGCTGTATATTTATCCAAGGCCCCCTAATTCACTAATTTCATAGGCTAATGATCATTCACAACCTAATATACTATGTTCAAAATTAAATAAATTTCACTCAATCTAAGCCATTGACATATTCATATACTTCACACAATGTAACCTAATACTATCATACAATATGCAAAATCACATTCAAGAGTAAAACACACAATCCTCCGCACACTTGAATAACACATTGTCCTCAATGTGAGAAGGAAACACATTCAAACTCATAAACAAAGGGTAAAGACAAAAATTAAAGTAACAAAGAACATATAAAATAAACAATAACAATAAAAATAAAATAGACATAAAGACAAAATAAAACTGAAGGCTAATGTGTGAAAGAAAAATTAATTTGGGTTAGACAAAAATCTCAAGGGGATAGAGGTAATGACGGTGTCGGAGGTGGTAATTGAACACCCTGAGACTCAAAATATCGATAGATTCGTTGGATATCTCAACTCTGGTGTCGTTATATACACGCCATCTCCGTAAGTGTTCTATTGGTTTTGGATATTGCATCCTAAACCTTCTTCCAGCCTTGCTCTTCCTCTTCTTCTTCTTCTTCCAATTCCTCACTCGATGACTCCTCCTGACGAGGTGACGCTAAACTCGAGCTCGCTTAACCTACCTTGGTTCGTACATATGTCTTCTCGTGGATCTCCTGCAGACTCATATTTTTGGAATGGATGATCTCTGCTCGAAATAAATGATAATAATTGAGGAAGTCAGGGGGTGAATTGTTAACCCCCTTCTTTCCACACCAAAATGTTCTAAAATGGCAAACATTATGTATCCCATTCCAAGATGGTTGCTTCGCTTATGCGGAACTGCAGCAATCACATTCATTTTCATTCTTATTTTTTTCTTTCCTATTCTTCTTGTTGAAAAAAAAGTCGATGAATCAGAAACAAGAAACAATTAATTAAAACATAAATTAAAAAAAATTATGGAACATACATATTAGTATTCGTGGGTTATACCTTTCATTTGTAGGGTTAATCCATGAGTGCTCCGAATATAGGACATGGGTGGACGTGTAGACTGGAATATTGTGGTTCATGTACCACAATATAAAAAGTTCCTTGGTGGAACACTTGTTAGTTTTTGATTTATCAAAAACCAACGGACACATAAATTTGTGCAGCAACAAGTATTCATAGGACCGGATAATATTGTTGTGTGCATTCTTTGTATAAAATTGCTCAATTCTAGTCAGCTCACACCAATATTGGGAGAAATGGAAATTGTAATGTTGAGTTAAAGTAGTTGATCCAAGTTTATGCAAATAGTTTGTATGTGCTGGATCAAAGAAGACTTATGCTTAACATAAATGACAAGAATACAAAGTTAGATAACCAGGACTATCCTTTTAGGCCATGTAGGTTAAATCAATATAACGAGAATCATAAAGTTACATACAAAGATATGTGTATCTTTTTGATTATGAATCGTATGGAACTTGTGAAACTTGTAAAATTGAAGAATAACTAAATCAACCTTTGGTGAAACGATGATAATGGTATTAAATTGTTAAATTTATACATGTGAGGTATTAGATGAAATAACAATTCATATAAGGATGATACTTATATTTCATTAGAATACTGACATCTTTATGTGATATAGTCATATTTATTAAATAAAATAATAATTTAAAATTTTGAAAAGTTCAAACTGTTTAAATCTATGTAGAAATTAAGCATTGAGAATGTTGAAGCACATCAATAAGATCCTTGTGGCAAGTTTTATATTTTCGATTATCTATAGGGAATAAGATTCTCTAGTAAATACCTTCATAACTAAATTCATAAGATTATGGATTTATGCAAGGAGTAAAATACAATATGAGATATTGTATGATGCAACAGTATTTCTTTTATAGCAATGCCTATTATAATTACTTAACTTTTATAGTTCCAATTAAATAAATTAGCAAGATTTCATATTTGATATGAAACGCTAAGTCTTTGAAAGAGTTAAAGTTAATGATTTAAGGAAGTAATGCTGAGTTGAAGCATATATTATCCACTAAATTTAGAAGTAAATTGGAGAATAGAAAATTATGAGATATCTAAAGGTTGGATATGATCTTATAGATCTGTTGAACAAATTGTGTGTTTCAATGTATACTTATGGTAGAATAGTACTCAAGATAAGTCATAGGAGTAAGATGAAATTTGAAAAGTTCAAATCTTATGATAGTGCATCCAATTGGACCTAGTGCCTTTATTGATACATTTGATGTATCGTTAAAAGGCTACGAGACATTGAAAGATTCACTTTCATGAAGAATTCAAATAGTTTGTTTTGCAGATGATTGTAAATTAATCATGTCTACATGAAGGATAGTAGGAGTATGGTTGTCTTATGTAGTGGAAGTATGTGGAGACATATTACTTATAGAGAACAACAATTTAATTTTCAGTTATTGAAAACATAATTATCCAAGAACAACTCTTATTGGAAATGAAAAGGTAACAACTTAATTTTAGAAATTAGATCTATAGAGATAGATTGGAGGTTGCTTACCTATTATGACTCCAATCACACAGATAATGTACTAAAGATGTTTAGTATTTGTGATATTAAATACTTGTGAAGTATTGACGATATTCATTATTCTATGTAAGAGTTGATATTTGAGTTCAAGAAGATTAGGATATAACTTTAAAAGCAAATCCTAATTGAGGTTTATTTACTTAGAACAATATCATTTAGGATTGGAAAGATTCCTATGAAACAATGATTGCTAATTAAGCTATAATACATTTTTCTTTATGAAAATGATTAATTGGATCAATAAGTTTTTTAGTGAACTTGATATAGTTCCTTACATTCTTCAAGACAGTAATGTATTGTGTAACATTAGGGTCGTTGGGCATGTAAAAGGAGCTAAGGTCTCATCAAAGATCCAATGATGTATTTCGACAAAATTTCTTAATTATAATGACAATTGAGATGAAAGTTATAAGATTTAAGCAAGTGCTCATTATAGAGAATCTAGGAGAATTCTCTCATTAAGCCACTGTCCCAATAGTAGAATAATCATCGTATAGTGATATGGTGTGAGATACTTAAATGATTGGCTTAGTGCAAGTGGGAGATTATTGGTTTATGCCCTACAACCAATCGTTTTGGTTGTAGTTTAGTGACAATTATTAATAAAGGCATTTTTTATCTTTATGTATTAATTACATTTGATGTTTTAATACTAAAGATAAAATCCTTGGAATAATTTAAGTGTAATTGAAATTATGATGAGATCATAATTATAAGATTTAATTTACACTTATGTGTCAGTCCTAAATGTTTCGAGTTGTAGTTTCATCGAGACTGGATATTATTGAAACGATAAAACTAGCACACATTATGTTTCTTTCTTATGAAGAAAGTAATTGATCTCATAAAATAAAGTATAGATGTACTTAAACTAATGTGTGGGTGATTATTAGAGAATAAGTCCCTGAACTGACCTAATTATGAGAATTCTGAATGGAATATTACTTATGTGTCAATGGATTATCTCATAATGATGGTTGTATAATTGATCTTCAGACTTGAGATTAATAGGATATCTAGCATAGGAATTACTATTTTTTGATGTTACTTATGAACTGTCCTAGGATAATTCAGTTGGTAGTAATTGGATACAGTATGAACCATATGTAGATAGTTGAGTAAGTCAATATTTGATTCGTCATTCTAAAGTAATTAGAGAGAATATTCTTCTGTTCTTGATTAGTAATGATTTATAGAATTCTATGACCAGAGTGAATTGACATTTGAAAAGATATTTTTAAGTTTCAATTATAAATCAATTACTAATTAGTAAGAACAAATATGATTGGATGATAAGAGTAGACACTGTATTCATACTCTATCTAATTAGAATATTAAATGACGAAATGTTAAATTATATTTCATAGTCATGGATGGACAGATTAAGTCAATCACTTTCACATTCTTGATATTTGGGTAATCATGACATGTTGCTAGACATCAATCATGATTTATGATTATGAAATGTTTAATTGGAGAATTAATGATAAATTAAAAGAAGTTTTAATTTATCTAATTTTAATTGTAAATTAGAATTATAATTTATAATCATTGTCAATATATTATGAACCTAATGGGTCAGACATCAAAGAACATTTTATGAAAGAAAAATCAATTTAATTAAGTTGAACTTAATTATAAAGCTTGAGAAACTTTAGGGATCAAATATGAGATATTTGATTTTATTAAAATTAAATTAATTAGAATTAGAATTAGAATTTGATTTTAATTATAATTAAAGAAATTTAATTTTAATAAAAGACCCTTATGAATTTTCTATTTAAATGGGAAGAGCTTTTTAAGAGCTAGTACTTTTGTCTTCTTGCTCTCAAATCAGTCTAAGAATTGCTCTGTGAATACCATCAGAAGCTAAACATTTGATTAGCTTGTGATTGATCAATCGGAAAAAGTTTTCAAAGATTTTTCAATAAGAAGAAGAACAAGGTACGATTGTTAAATTGTTTTATGTTTTATTTAAGTTTATTCAATTATCGAGATCCGCTAGAAATTCGTAAAAGTTTTATTTTTTGTCGTGTCTGTGATTCGATCACAGTTGAATTCCAACAGGAAAAAACCACGACAATACTTTATCCAGGACATTGACACTTAGGGACACTTAACATTTGTTATTCTATTAACTGTTACAACAAAACCATTTTTAATAATAACCAAATATGGTTGGTGTGGGTGGTTCAGCATTCTTATCTCTTAATTAGAGGTCTCGAGTTCGAGTCTTGAGAATGGAGAGACCTGTTTGGCCAACACTTTACTCTTTACGGGCTGATCCGGTGCGAGCGGAGATTAGTCTGGGTGTAGATGACTTAAAGATGTCTTCTCATAGTTGGGATCTTCTAAGACACCTCGTGGGTTAACAAAAAATTTTTTTTTTTAATAAGTGTGTGAATCAATTCGTTTCTTAAAACATATGCAGGATTATTGATGTGCATTTAAGGGCAGATCAGTGTGAGCCAGTGGAGGTAGCCATGTCCATGAACTTGATGTTTGATGATAAAAAAAAGAAGGTAAAAGCCCTAGTTTGGTTTTTCTGTTACGTGCCTTACTTTGTAGCTCCATTTTCGTATTGATTTACTTGATTCAACCTTAGAACAGTGTCCTTTTGGATCCATAAATGGGTTCCCTATCAATGCTAATGTTTTTAAGTCTTGGGTTTTATGAAAGGAAGAGTTTCAATCTTTGGTTTGTAATTCTAGTTAATAATGGAAACCTGGATGATTTATACAGAACTGTTACTGCTCTCGTGGAACCAGTAAAAGCACCTGCTGTCAAAGTAAATTACAATCCGCTTTTGATCAATAGAAAGTTCGGAGAAGAGTCGACAATCAAAGAGAGGAAGAGGAGAAGAATCGGCGGTAACCTCTAATTTTTATTTATTTTCTTATAATGAAATCTATTCTCATGTATTGTTAAAACATTGTATTATCAAACACTCGACAGAAGCATGAATTCCTAAGGAAGTTAAGAATTCCGTTTGTTCAAACTTGGAATCGATAATTTCTAAAAATATTTAAATACTTCTAGGCCTTATTCGGTAAATGAATTATTAGTCTGGCTAATTAAAAGGTTTTAGCTATTTGAACCTGTCAAACTGCTAATAATTATGGTTAGTAGTCAGCTAATTAAGTTGGCAAATTGAATCAAATCTGCTGATTTTGAAAATGTTATATAAGGATTGTTTTCTGAATTAAAAGATTATTATATCCAAAAGTTATTACAAATTATTCAAAGAGATAGAGATAGAGATAATATGTTTATTATATAAATCTAATATTTTAAATTTTAAAATTTGAAATTGAATTAATATTAAATTTGAGTCAAAATATTCAAAGAATTATTATCACACTATATATGTCTTCTTTAACTTTGAAAGTAAATTTTTATGAAAATATTCAAAAAAATGGTAAGATATAATGCTCTTGTCCTTATAATTTTTTTTTAAAATTATACCCTTATAAGTCATTTTACTGATAATTTTATCAAACGTCTTTAAATAAACAACTGATTTTATCCGCAGGTCAAATCAGCTATATTAATTTGTTGTCAGCTAATCGATCATAGAATTAGTTAACAGTTAAAGCAATCCGCTTATTATTAAATAGGGACTTAATCAATTGTTTTAAAAAATAAAAAGAAAAATTAAGAATAAATATTAGACCGTTTTAATTTAAAAAAACTTTATCATATATATTATTAACAAGATTTGGTGGGCATTGGGCAGTTATGGGCATGCCTGAGTCTAATAATTTAATAAATTTTGTGAGTTCAAAAATAAGTGAAGAGTTATAATAAAAAAATTAGAAATCATTTTGATGTGATACTATAGTTTAAAAAAATATTAAGTAAACCTTTCAATTATCCAAATATTTGATTATATGCGAAAACATTAAATATAGGGAGTGATTTTAAGTATTTAATATTTTGGGTTATCGTATAAATAACCCCATAGATTGTTAGCCAGTGAAGCTCACTATGACGAGAGACATAGTTTATCATCGATTATTGGGCAACTAATTGGCCGATTCTTTGTTGTTGTTCGACATGGCACATCCTAACTGGGAACAGCACATGTTCATGTCCACCCAAACTGCTATTATAGTTAAATGATGGAGGGAAAAACAAAGAGTTTCATTTTTTATAATATAAATTATACAAATCATTATATTTTTCTATTTTACGCAATTAAAATGATACCTTTTTTTATTTAACCATACAAAATATAGTGTTAATTTTTAAAAATAAAACGACTGAAATAAGTTTAAAACAACTAAAAATATATATTTGTACGAAACAGGTAGTGTTTGCCGTTGACAGTGGGCATGAAACAGGTAGTGTTTGCCGTTAACAGTTGGCACGAAACAGGTAGTGTTAGTTCCTTCGAAGTATTTGACGCAAATGATTAACCTCTCTCTTTGTTCTCCGCTTATGTTTCACGCCACCGGACACTGTCTCGCTTGAGTTTCGAGTCTCTGCCGCTTATCCAGGTATGCGAATGCATGCTGTTTCCTTTGACTACTTTCGCTTGGCCAGTATCAATTCTTGTGTTTTCTTTTTGTGATTTCTTCGACTTGAACTATTGTTGGCGTTTAGCTATTCTATATTTTTCATATATGCCTGCTTATCTCTTTGTGGATCATATGTTCTTATGCGTTGCTTCCCCATTTCTCTTTCTGTCGATTTTTCGTTGTTTTTTTTTTTCTTTTTAATACGGCTTCTTCAACTTGTATTTGATGCGCTCAAGCTAAAGACTTCATATGCTTATTTTCCGTAGGTGGTTTTGAGACGTATAGAAACACGACTAGCGATCCCAAGTTAAAGGAACGGCTTCGAAATGGATAAGCGGACAATTTTCCCTAACTATAATGAATACCCATATGGCGGAACCGGACTTCAGTTCGCTACCCCTGCACAAGACTTCAGCTTGGTGAATGTTCCTTTTGGTCCTCCTGATCCAGATCCCAGTGGCTATGGTCCTTCATTGACCTCGAGCCGAGAGAGACGGTCATTTATGCCTTCTACAATTTTGAGTCTAAGGGAAAGGGTTTTGGAGCCGTCTTCTGGCTGGAATCTGGAGGGACTTTCTTGTTTTCCCTTGCAGGGTAGTGATTCCTCTGACCCAGTTCTTAAATATATAAGCCAAATGCTTTTGGAAGAGAACATGGAAAACAAGCCTCACATATTCTTTGATCCTTTGGCATTAAAAGCTACGGAGAAATCGTTGTATGACACTATTGGAGAGCGGTATCCTTCTGCGCTTAATTCTCCCCAGCTCTATATCAACCGTGAGAGTCCAAGTAGTGACTCTTCTGGGAATGGGAGTGATTGTGGTGCTAATGGAATTCCAAGCACCAGCAGTAGCAGCCCTGGCACTGGCTCTACTGATTTTCACGATCCTAAGTGGGCTGCTGATCATGAAGCTATTGAACCTGCTGATTTCCTCCAAACTTGTGTTCCTGGCAGTGGTCAGCCTCAGATAGGTTCGCTGGCCAATGTACAACTTTTGGAGAATTGTTTAGTTGGATTTTCAGATATCACTGATGGCATTATGGGCTCTTCTGCAACTGAGATGGTGCAGAATATGTTAAACAATAGAGAATCTATGTT
>JANQBM010000008.1:37489198-37501658 GCA_025594535.1 Erythroxylum domingense
AATAATGACAAAATAAAGTGAATGTTGGTTATTAATTTTCTGTTCCTTATGTGTTGTCTTCAGTTAAGTAGACAAAAAGTTTTCAAAAAAAAAATTTATACCGACTTTTGTTTAGTGTATTGTTGTGACACGCCACCCTCGCGGAGTATGGACTCGGGTATCACCATCGATATCGGGTTCGGATCCGGCGGGAGTGGGGTGTTACAAAAGAAGTTCCAGCAACATACGCTTTTGAAAGGTTCTTGATGGCCCTCACCTCTGTCTTTAGCAGAAAGTGCCTTGTAATGTCATCAAATGTCTCAATTTGAGAGTTGTGGTGTAAATTGACCTTCATCAATTGCCACTTCTCATCGGGCAAGGAACAAATTATTGATTGACCTTATTGCTCATCAGTGAGCACATGACCAGTGGATTTGAGTTGATGGATCATGTGTGACATCTCACATAAGTGGGAATTCATGGTGTGGCCAACCCTCTTACTATAATTCTCAAACTTCAGAATCATAGCTCTTTGTTTCTCCAAAGAAACATCTCCATACTTAGTCTTGGTCAAATCCCCTATGGCTTCTCCTTCTTCTACAACTTGTTATGGTTGGAATGGATGGAGTAGACCGATCTCATCACAACACACTAACGTTGGAAGAGTTGCTAACTTATGAAAATGGTAACCCTTATGGTTCACCCACAATGCTCTTAATAAGCTTAACAACTATTTTATGGGAGAGTGCTTCAACGTATGAAGACTTGAAAGAAAGGTGTGTTTTTAGCTTAAAGATGGGGAGAAGAGTGTAGTACTCAGCCAAAGAAAAAAACTCACTAAAAGGAACTAGGAACGTCCCTTTTATAGGCCACCAAAAGGTGCCTTCGAAGAGTTATGATTCTTCTAAGAGTTATGTCTCTTAGTGAAACATCATGACTCTTCCAAGAGTTATGTCTTTTCGTAAAACATCATGACTCTTGGCCAAGGGACAAAATTTAGCAAATAGTCATATATCTTCACTTAAAGTCATAATGGTACACTCATGATCATTCATTCTTGTACATAAATTCCTTTTTTGAAAGAATGGTCACAACCATTGGCCGAAACAACACATCCTTTCATCCAAAGTACACATACCTTAGTGAAAGGGTGTCATGTATAGTCATTCTACGGCAGGCTACAAGATGAATCTTCCCCATTGGCCGAATCCAACCTCTTGGCTGAATTCATCCTTTCTTTTTCAAATTCATGTGTCCGTGTGGAGACAATGAACTTGTACTTTAAATGCAAGCATGGCAAGATGCATTATGGCGTACTATAGCTTATGGTACACCCTAGTGTCCATTGTGTACTCAAGTATGATAGATTCCTTCATCTAACACCACCAATTTGTCCCATTAAGCTTTAGGTTTCAACTCCAACTCATGCTCTTTAATTAACTCTTCTAGCTTAACTAATGTGAACACATTTATAGCTAGCTTCAATTCCCAAGAACCAAAGAAGAGTTGGGGTAATCTCAATTGAGTCCAATTGAACTTACCCCATGTTTCTAGCTATTAACTAGTTTTAATTAGCTCCCACGAGCTCACCTTAAGCTAGCTTTAGACACTTGAGCTAAGAGAAAGTCATGTCAAGCCACTTATAGCTTACATGAGCTTCATTGAGTTCCCTTGAGCTGAGGGCTAGATCCTTACATTAAACCCAAACACTTTCAAATATATCTTGGTATGTCAAATGGAAGTTTATATGGTGCTCAGTGCCTCTAAAAGAGGGAAATCCAACGGTAATCTCCTCCGAAAATGAGTCACTGAAGTCCTATAACAAAGACAAAGCACTAGACAGCAAAGATGGATCAAGCTCATTAATAGTTAAGAAAAATCTTTATATAAAAGTATATAAGATTCTTCACATTTTAAAGCTCTCTTGATCTCACTTTTTCTTTCAAATAAAATCACTCTCGTTTCTTCATTTTTTTCACTTGTTTTATTTTCTCTCTCTTTTTCTTTCTTTTCGATCTCTCTTTTTTTCTTTTCTTTAGCTCTCAATTTTCTTTCTTTCTCAATCCTCACTTGATCCTCATAAGCTTGAATAGGCCTAAGAGGTTTCAGCACATTATTTTTATTATGGAATGAAAAAGAAAAGCAATTTTTGTATCCATCATGCCTAACTTTTCTATCAAATTGCCATGACCTACTAAGTAAAACATGTCCAGCACACATAGGTGCAACATCGCATAAAATCTCATCATAATATTTGCCAAAAAAAAATGCAACCACACTTGTTTGGTGACTTTCACCTTACCACAATCGTTAAGCCATTGCAATTTATATGGTTTAGGATGTTTTAAAGTAGGCAATTTAAGCTTGCCAATAAGTAAAGTTCTAGCAACATTGGTACAACTTCCACTATCTATGATCACGCTACAAACTTTACCATTAATGAGACACCTTGTATGAAATATGTGCTAACATTGCTCTTCTTCAAGATCCTCTTTTGGTTGGATATTAAGAGCCCGCCTAGCCATAAGGGCTTCACCAACCTTAGCATCACAATCAACATAGGTAGCATCTATCAATGGAGGCACATCATTAAATTCATCATTGTCACTACTTTCATTAGCAACATCCCCATTCTCAAGCAAAATAATAGTTCTTTTAATAGGTCATTGAGAAGCAATATGACGAAAACCTTGACATTTGAAGCACTTAACTTCATAAGAATTTTACCATTCAGATTTGGAGTAAAGAATTTATGCTTACCTTGCTCCTTTGGCTTGATGTATCCCTTAGATTTGAAGAAATTTTTAGACTCCTTCAAGCTTCTCTTCCAGGAACTCGATCTAACAACATTTTGGATCTTTCATTGCTTTTCTACCATGATGGCCTTATGCAACAGCTCATCGATGTCAAGGAAATTTTACAGCTCTACAATGGAAGCAATTTCAATGCTCAAATCATCAAGAAATCTTCTCATGGTAGCTTCCATATCATCCTCAACATTGGCCCTAATCATGATGCTCTCGATCTTTTTGTGTTACTCTTCAACACTCATGGATCCTTGCCTCAATCTTTGCAGCCATTTGAACAAGTCTTGATAGTAATGACTTGGAACAAAGCGCTTTCTCATGATAGATTTCATTTCTTGCCATGTACGGATTGGTCTTTCAAGATTCCGCCTTCTAACTATCTGCAATTAATCCCACCAAATACTAGCATAACCATAAAATTCAACAACAACAATTTTTATCTTTTTCTCTTCACTATATATGACACTCAAATACATGCTCTATTTTTCTCTACCACTCTAAATACAATTCAGGATCATTTTTTCCTTGAAAAGAAGGGATTTTCCATTTTATGTTGTCAAGAGCTTGTTTGCCTCCCCTAGTGTTGGCACCTTCATCCTTAGATTGCACATCTTCATCTTCTTCATGGAACATCCTTCTAGGACCTTTGGAGTTTGATGTAGATTGGATGTCATATAACCTAGCATTCAACCTCCGGAATTGATTTTGCACAGCCTTCATAAAGACTTTCAGGTCTTTTTCATGTGATTCATCTTCTTGAGACATTTATGAACTGAAAAATATTAGTGAACAAAAAAACAATATAGACCTCACCACTCAACCTCACGTGTATACACTCAACAGATGCCCCGTGTGTCACACAAAAATTGGCTTTTTTTGTAATGCAAACACTTTTGCCTTTTACCACTCAACTTGCTTTCTATAGTATCCTTATTCAAAACAAGACACAATCAAATAGAAGCAATCAAACTAAGTGGTAGATAAGACTAGAATCCCAAAAGAACATTCTCAAAGAATCAAAAGGGGAAATAGGGTGTGGAAAATAAAGAAGAAGTAAAGGAGAAAAATATGCAAAGGGAAGGGGACTTGAAGGGAAAGGAGGGCTCAGCAACTCTGAAAATAAGAGGAAAAAAAGGAAGTTAGCACTAAGAGTATTAGGAAAGAAAATGAGGGGAAAGTGGAGAAACATGGAAACCAAGTAAAGGAAAAATAGTATAAGGAATGAATTAAGGAAGTGATTACCTTAAGAAAAGTCACGAACTTGAAGCTAAAGAAAGATGAATGAGGCAAGAAATAAAATAGGAAACTAAAGGCAAAATAGGAAAGTAATTGAAATAAGAAAGTGAAGCAAATAGGAAAGTAAGCAAGTTCCAAGCATTACAAAATAGGAAAGTACTTGCAATTAAAGTTCAAGCAATTAGCAAAGTAGCAAACTTGGTCTCCTCTTCTCTGGAAATTACAGTACACACTTTAATCATTTTTTTGTTTTTTTTCTTTCTTTGCTTTTTTTGTTTTTTCTTTTCTTTTTTTCTTCTTATTTTTTTCAAATAATTTGAAATTCACATGAATAAATATGGAAATAAAAAATGCCAATATTTTTTAGAAGCTAGATGCTCTCAATTTTCAACTTAGTGTAACTTGCTCTATAAAGCTCAGAATGGAATGATTCCAAAATGGGGAGAAAGAAGAGATTCTGAACCTTAAGCAACACCTATTAGTCAGCAAAAACTCAAACAAAAAGTAAACAAAACAATGGATGAAAAACGTATAGAGAAGGAGAACAAAATTAAGAAAAACAAAATTATAGCAATTTAAAATGTAGCAACCAAAGCTCTGATACCAAATGATGGGAGACCCAATAGGAACTTGTCCTAGAGGACCTTCAACAAGATGGAGCTATGCCCAGGAATGGCTAAAATCAAACAAACTCACAGAAGTACAAGAAACAAAATTGAAAAGAAAGAAATAAAACACAAAGAGAAAAGGGGGTTAGAGGAATATAAGTCAATGGAAAGAATCCTAAGAGAAATTGTCTTTTAGAACCCTAGCCTTGGGACACCACAAAAGAAGACCAAGCCTTTGATAAGCAAATTATTCTCAAAGAATACAAAGAAAGCAAAAAGGCTCTGCATAATACTCAATATTATTTCTGAATCAATCCCCTCAAAGTACGTAGAGGGTGCCTATTTATGTGAAAAACTTTCTAAATTAAAGTCATAAGGTAGAAACTGAATAAAAAGAAACAAATCAACCCCTAAAATGAAAGGAAACAAAATAAATCTAGAAAAGGATTTAACCAGATGACTTTATTTCGAGGAAAACAAAAAGGAAACTAATTAAAACATGATCTAAACATATTGGACCTTATGGAGCACGCCCTTCTCTTTATTTTTAAGTGGCATATGGTTGTCATGTGTTATTTTATGTGATTTATTCCAATTGGACTCAATATGGGCCTTTGGATACTTCATGTTAGGCTTTGAGGTATAAGACAATGCCTCTTGGGCCTTTATGAGATGCAATATGACTCAACAATATGGGCTCTATCTCTTGAAGTTCTTGGATCAAACAATTCAATGCTTGCTTCACTACTTTGGCCCTAGCAAGTCATTGGGCCTATAACATCTTGTAATGGATCTTAGAAACATTAGACTTCAATGTTGGTTCTTTGATATAGGATTTCGTTTAACCCCTTGTCTTTCATATTTAGACTTCAAATATGATCCAATTTCAGCTCCTAAGCCTCCTTTTGCTAGCTCATGTCCACAAGTAATGTGCCAAGCTTCCTTGAGGAGAATCACACCATGTATGCTTCTCTTCTTGTCTTTCACATGCCCATGGTTCTCCATCAATCTGCATCTCCTTATAGTAGTCATATACACTCATAAAAATTTATTTAACCTTTGCAACTTTCTATATAAGTACCTATAATAATGGCTAGGTATGAAACTCTTATGCAACACTGTCTTCATCTATTCCTGCTATTGAGTAGGTCTCTCACTATTCCTAAACCTATTATTCATAAATCGATGCCACCAAATACTAGTATAATATATGAACTCAACTGTTGCTAGTTTAACCTTCTTTTCTTTAGAGTAATCATGAAAATCAAACACATGTCCTATCTTCCTCTGCCACTCCAGAGGTTCTCCCTGAAGGAGTTGAATTTCATTTTAATTTCAAAGGGCCTATGAGGATAGGCTTTCTTTCAAGTAATAGATATATGATAACCTATTATTTATAACGACAATTGAGTCCTCCAATATTCCAAGCTATTAAAAACATCAATGGGGCTTAAGGACACCTAAAAGGTAGAATGTTTTGGAGGCATATCCCCTTAATCCCTATTGATGTTTTTAGTAGTTTGGAATGTTAGAGAACTCCATTATTATTATAAATAATATTTTATCATTTTAATCAATTGAAAAAATTAGGAAAAGGAACAATAATCCTCCTCATTGACATTTTTCCTAAAAATTTAGCATAGGAATAGGTTTATGAGAGTTGGATTTACTGCTTAAGATAATATTACAATCATTCAACTCCATTTCTTTCTAACTATCCTTTAAGAACAAAGTGGAATTTGTAATATCATAGGAATTTCATGCTATAGTAAAGTCTAGTTTCTTTGTCTACTTAACATCTCTTGTATTTCTTGGATTGCAAGTGCTAAATGAGATCTATAGATACTGATGGGAGACCCAATAGGAATGTGCCTTAGGGAACCTTCATCAAGATGGAGACTAAAATCAAACACACATGGAAGCACAAGAAACAAAATTGAAAAGATAGGAATAGAAAACAAAGAGAAAAGGGGTTAGAAGAATGTTGATCAATAAAAAGAACCCCAAAAGAACTTGTCTCTTAGAACCCTAGCAAGAATGTTGGTCAATAAAAAGAACCCTAAGAGAACTTGTCTCTTAGAACTCTAACCTTGGGATGCCACAAAGGAAGACCACTCCTTCGATAAGTCAAGTATTCTTAAGGAATACAAAGAAAGCAAGAATTCTCTTAATAATACTTAATATTATTTCTGAATGAAAATCCCCATCAAAGTACATAGATGGTGCCTATTTATAGGAAAAGCTTCCTAACCTAATGTCATAAAGAAGAAACTAAATAAAAGGAAACAAATAAATCCCTAAAAGGAAACAAAATAAACTTAAAAAGGTGTTCATGTAACACCTATATATCTCCTGGGAGGATATGCAGATGCTACACAAAATGGAACCAAAGTAATCCAATACATATTAAGCATTTCTAGAAACTCAAGGAACATATATTTCATTCATCATTGGTTAGGTCATACTCATAACACAACATACACATTATAATTATTACATACAAGCCTTAAATCCATTTCCAAACTATATTAAGGTTTTTACAAACCATTAAGCAAAACACAAAATACAACGTATCTCATTACGTTGAAGAACAACTCAAAACAAACTGAACATTTTCAAAACAAAACACAATCTTTATGGCCACTGCGGTTGTTATTATCCCAGTCTTCAAACCCTCTTATCTGAACCTACATGGGATAAAACTACCGTGCTAAGCATAAAGCTTAATGGGGAATAAACTAAACAAGATATAAGTTGACAACTATTTCAAACAATCATCCAAACATTCACATATTCAAAATCACATCTTATATCCTATCTGAACTTACATAGGGCAAAACCACCATGCTAAACATAAAGCTTAGTAGGGAATAAACTAAACAGGATATAAGCTGACAACTGTTTCAACAGTCATCCAAACATTCACATATTCAAAATCACATCAGATAATAAGTAAGGTTTACTTACCCATTTTCAAACTGAACTAAAATATCATGAATCTCATAACAAAAGAGAACATATCAAAGAAGGTTACACATTTGCTTCAGTGCAAAACTCACCAATTTCAAAATTGAATATTATAATATCAGAACAAAACTTTTTTGTAACAAAACAGAATTTGCTTATTTCAGAACAGAGCTTTGATGTTTTAGACCAAAGCCTATTTATATCAAAACTAAGCATATAATAGAATACGAAATAAGTTAGTCTGTTAATCCCTTATACATAAGTGGGTAACGGGACTAATACAGGAGATACCACGATTGGTATCATAAAACAGGAGAGACTTATTTGTCAATATCAGGAGACACCGAAGTGTCAGTAACAGGAGCAGCTGTAGACCCTTCTAGGCATGCCTATTTACCCACGACTAGGACTTAACAGTTTTAAAACAAAACAGGTTCAATTCAGAATTTTCATAAGAGGAACATATTGCAATACATACCACTTTATTCCATTTTGTTCAACTTGACATAATCACTAATTTTCAAACAAACTAACATGTCATACAATTACAAGTGTGTGCAAAAACGTATCAATAAAGGTATTGAGTCATCACTAATTAGGTATCATCACACAAATGGAAAGCACCTCTAACACAATCCCATCTATCAAACTCCTTGGACAATTGATGGCCTGGAATTATCACAATATTATTACAAAAATTCCTAATTCACATACATCCATATTCAATTCATAATACATAAGTCTTTTGAACTCGAATTCATGATCACACCAAGCAATTCAACATTGTTCACCATACATCCTTTACATTATCATCTCAATTAATCATGAATCATTAAACTAACTATTACTCAATTAACCTTATATAGTCATAAATTGCACAAAATCTCTTTTTTTCCACCTTCTTAACCATTTCCCACAATTGTGGGATAAGGGATCCGAAACCTCCAAACATATGTTTTCTCAAGATAGGTTTTAGGTCAATTTCATAAGACCATTTTGATATAGAAAATGAGGTTTTTAGGCAATAAGTTCTTCTAAACAGTTGTTCTTTCTATGTCGTAAGTTTCTATAGCACTAACAATCATACCATTTGGAGCTCTAAATCATGAGATATAAGCAAAATACCATAAGCTACTCCAAAATAGGGGCAGCATTAGGTCACCTTTTTCGATCTCAATTTCCAAGGTCATAAAGCTAGAATTAAGTTAGATTCTCTTCTAGAGATACTTTTATGTCTTAGGTTTCATATGAAACTAAAATCACACAATTTGGGGGTTTTAGACTAAGTTATGACTCAAACAATATGACTGACTCAAACAAACCCTAGACAGAATTCCACTACACAATATTCTCTAGTCATCTTCAACCAATTCTATCCAAGATAACACCATAATTACAATAAAGAAACATCCTAGTAACAATTCCACATGCAAATGAATCTTTATATCCATTCAATCATAAACAAATACATAAATCAACTAAGTGGAATCCCAAACCTTAAAATTGACAAAGTAGTTCTTCTAATGCTTTTCGTTCCCTTTATCTTTGGTTTTTGCTTGAATCACCAAGTGAAAAATGATGGGATGAAGAAGGTGAAATGGATAGGAGAAAGAAATGAAGTTAAGCCATCAAATTTTCATCCATCTCCCTTCTCCATACGCCTTTTCGTGATTTTCTAGTCTTATACACATGTTTCAATCTCATTGGTCCATATGTCACAATCCTATTGGACCATATGTTACACTCCCATTGGACCATACATTACAATTCTATTGGACCATGTGTTGCAATGCTATTGGACCATGTGTTACAATTCTATTGGACCATGTGTTATAATTCTATTGGACCATATGTTACAATTCCATTGGACACACATACTTTAATCTTATTGGTCCATGAGTTAACTTTAGGAAAATTTCATATTTGTCCTTCTTATTCCTTTAATTCCCACATTTGCCTATGATCTTATCAATTACTTTCATTTCACTATGTCTTAATTTTCTAATGACATAAGTTTCAAGCAATTTTGTTAATTATATTGGGAGTTATACCCTAAAAATTACAAGCTATTCGAAAACAAGGACAACAGCCATAGCTCAACTTCAAACCAAAATTCAAAAATCATAGAGGCAGAATCAAATTTCAGTTCCTTCATAAAAGTTTTAGATTTATGTCTCTATATTAATTTTCAATTACTATTATCCAATTTAGATGTATAGAGACCAATATATGGCCAAATTATAGAAGTCTATTTAGTGGAACCTATCCATTTAACAAGGTACACATCCCAAATCAACTAACTTCGGTCTTATCATGCAAGAGCAACACAAAAATACATCCAATTTAACCAAAAACATCCCATTTAATTATGGAATGCTTGTTTTATCAATTTCCCTCACATCACATTCATAAATCTGAGCAAACATATCAAAAATTTCTATACATATTTCACGTCTAAGTATATATGTCCAAGTTGAAGCAAACAAATTATCCATTTACCCTTGTCTTTCATATTAGGTACATTTACATCTCTTACTAAGAAGTTCTTAATTCATTATGTTCAATTTTCAATACACTCTAGACATGCTATAATACTTCTAGGGTATATGTTGGGGCATTACAGTTCACTATATGACCTTATTTCAAGGAAAACAAAAAAGGAAACTAATTAAAACATGATCTAAACATATTGGAGCTTATCACATAGTTGTCGCTTGGTATTTTAAGTGAGTTCTTCCAATTGGACTCCATTTGTGCCTTTAAACACTTCATATTGGGCTTCAAAGAGTAAGACAATGCCTCTTGGACCTTTATGAGATGAAATCTGACTCAACAACATGGACTCTATCTCTTGAAGGTCTTGGATCAAACAATTCAAAGCTTGCTTCATTGCTTGGGCCCTAGCTCTTATCATTGGGCCTTCAATATCTTGTAATGGATCTTTAGGAACGTTAAACTTAAATGTCGGGCCTTTGATATGGGAATTTCATTCAGCCCCTTGGCTTGCATATCTAGACTTCAAATCAGATCCAATTTTAGCTCCTAAACCTCCTTTTGCTAGCTCATGTCCATGCAAGCCATGTCCTAGGCTTCCTTGTGGCAGATCACACCATGTATACTTCTCTTCTTGTCTTTCACATGCCCATGGTTCTCTATCATTCCCTCCCTCCACGAAAGGATTCGTCCTCGAATCTATAACATGAAAGAGGGATAAATCAGCTACATTGAATGTAGCACAAACGTTACCATAGGAGTTAGGCAAATCAATTTTATAAGCATTATCATTAATCCTTTTTAAAACTTCAAAAAGGTCATCTCCTCTTGGTTGTAGCTTAGATTTCCTTTATTATGGAAACCTCTGCTTTCTCAAGTGCACCAAAACCCAATCACTAGGTTCAAATACAACACGCCTTCGGCCTTTATTGGCTTTCTTTGCATATTGTTCAATTATCCTCTCAATGTTGGCTCTAACTTTAACATGCAACTCCTGCATAAATTTAGCCTTTTTCATGTCGTCAAGGTTAGTAAATTCATTAGAAGGCAATGGAAGAATTTCCAAAGGAGTCAAAGGATCAAACCTATAAATAATCTCAAAAGGAGAAAATTGAGTAGAAGAATGAATAGCATGATTATAAGTAAACTCAATGTGTGGGAGACACTTCTCCCAATTCTTCAACTTCTTTTGGATGATCATACATAACAATGTAGTAAAAGTTCTATTTACCACTTCAGTTTGACCATCCGCTTGAGGACAGTAGAAAACAAAAGTTTAGTGCCAAGTTTATTCTATAGAGTTCTCCAAAATTGGCTAAGAAATTTTGCATCTCTATCACTCATAATGGTCTTTGTCCATGCAATCATAATGGTCTTTAAAGAACAAGTCAGCAATATGAATAGCATCATTGGTTTTAGAACAAGCAATAAAGTGAGTCATCTTGCTAAATCGATCAACCACCACAAAGATGCTATCCTTTCCACTAGATGATCTAGGCAATCCAAACAAAAATTCCATAGATATATCAACCCAAGGATAAGAGGGGATTGGTAAGGGAGAATAGAAACCATGTGATTGAACCTTAGATTCATGCCTACAAGTAATACATTTAGCATAAACAAAAACAATATCCTTTCTCATGTTAGGCCAATAAATTGTTCATGTGAAAGAGCTAAAGTTTTCTTAACACCAAAGTGACCAATTTTTAATAGAAATCCATCAAATCTATAGAAATTATTAATACCATGTTTTTCACAAGATTTCTAAATTTTTTCAAAGTCATAATCGGATTCATACATGCCTTTTAACATCTCAAAACTAAGTAATCTAGCATGCATAGAGGTAAGAAGAGAGTATCTCCTAAAAAGAGCATAAGCCAAAAAATTTTCTTTCCCTTGTTTATGTTTAATAACATAAGGAAAAGTTTAAATAAATTCCAGCCACCTAGCATGTCTTTTGTTCAATTTACCTTGGTACTTTAGAAATTTCAAACTTTCATGATCAGAATGAATGATAAATTCTTTTGGCCATAACTAATGTTACCAAGTCTGCAAAGACCTTTTTAAAGCATACAGCTCCTTATCATAAGTGGAGTAATTTAAAGCAACACCACTTAGAAGACCCTAAGAGAACTTGTCTCTTAGAACTTTAACCTTGGGACACCACAAAGGAAGACCACTCCTTTGATAAGTCAAGTATTCTCAAAGAAAACAAAGAAAGCAAGATTGCTCTTAATATTATTTCTAAATGAAAATCCCCTTCAAAATATATATAATGTAGCATCCCGGTTCTGTAGAACGGGTCGGACCAGAGAAACGGGTCCAAGTGAGGTAAATAAGAGAAATTAGGAAAACACATCTCATGCTCAT
>JANQBM010000008.1:37538401-37557387 GCA_025594535.1 Erythroxylum domingense
TGAAAAAAGAAACTTATTGTAATAAAATAAAGAGCGATGTAGAATCAAAACAAGTTATATATATATATATAACTTGTTTTGATTCTACATCGCTCTTTATTTTATTACAATAAGTTTCTTTTTTCATATATATAAGTGAAAAATGAAGATGATAAACACATAAGCCACTTGGGGAGGAGAACACATAAAATTTTAAGGCATGAAAACTATATGGGTTCTTATGCACCCATGTCATTAGTTTTATATTGTATATGAAGCAACAACGTAACGTGTGTGTTAATGTTTATTGTAAGAGAATGATTAATAATGGAGAATCATGATTGCATTTTACAACCAATTATAGTACAAAAATTCTAACGACTTGTAGAGAAAGTAATACTTAGTAGGCCAAGTAAGAATATAAGGAAAGAATAGCATGAAATAAAGAGTCCTTTATAAGCTTTCAAAAAAGGGCCAATTCTAATTATGTGAGAAATTTGAAAATTTTGACCACAACAAGAGAAGATGCAAAAATAAAAACAATTTTCCACCTCCTGTGAACCAATTTAATGTTGAGATTAGCAATTAAAATCATTCTTTACCTAATTTTATACATGAACATCTTATTAACATTGTTTAAATGAATATGGCATTCTTATGTACCAACATCCTAATCTTTATTGTTCTAAAATTCAATATCCAATCAAAGCCAACTTTATGCAACAATTGGAGATCTATCTAGTCACTCCTAATTATAGTCATCTATTGTAGCACTAACTCAGAGAACAAAGAAAACTTGTTGGATCGTTTCTTTCAAATAGTTTTCAACTTTCATTCTAGCTAAAAGGACTTAGGTGAGAGCACATGCAAAGCATCATATCATACCAATTGCTAAAGAAAGCATTTAAATACATGGCTATTGAAAATTCTAATAAACCAATAGATAAGATTGAAAGTTAACAAAATGCGATTGGTACTTAATGGTCAAGTACCTTTTGCTATACTATTTAAGGGTTTGACTATGTATATCCAAGTTATTTAGTTAAATGTATGAGGTTAAATTCACCTAATTAAATTGACATATGTATGTAGAATTTGCATATATACATATATTGATTTTGGACCTTGCTTACAAACTGCCATAAATTCGCAATGTATACAATCTATAAAATGCAAATAGATACGATTATATAGTTCTTGAATTTTGAAAAATTATGTTACTTGTTTATGGTTTACAATGTTGAAATTAATCATGTTCCTTTAGCATTCGACAAGTAGCTTGTTGAATTCAACAAGAAGAGAAGTCACCATAATGCTAATGAAATATTTGTCTAGAATTCTCAACTTTTATTTAACTTATGTATGGTAAATATTGTCAGAAATTATGTTCTTTTGAAATTCAATAGGATATTAATGATCCTTACATGTCCAGCGACTAAAACTTGTTATTTGGGATGGAGCTAAGCAAACAATAAAAACTAGCTTGCATTCAATAGCATAAAAACATATTACATTCATCTACACATTTCAATTTTTTCACATGCAAACACTTGCTTACATTCATCTTAAACAATTTTTCATAGCTTCAGTAGGAAAACTACATGAGAACAATATTTACCACTATTAATATGAAATATATAACAAATAGCTTCATCATTTAGTTGTTCTTATTGAGAGTAGTCTCAATTTTATACATTCACAAAAAACAAAAGCATAATACATTTATAGACACTTTTGCAATTTTATCATATCCAGACACTTGCTTACATTCATTTTAAACAATTTTCTACAATTTCAAGTGGGAAAATTACACGAGAATAATAGTTATCACTATCAAAAACAATATTAAATATATAATGAACAACGTAACTTCGTCAACTGGTTGTTCTTCTTGAGAATAACTTAACTTCATGCTTCATTTTCGTCGTCTACCTTTTAAACTCAATTTTCTACATCTATTCCTTAGTTTTTAGTCCTTGAGTAGTTTTCTTACACATATTAATTTCTTCAATTGTCCAAAATTTAGTTGCTTTGTTATCCATAGTTAATTGGTACTTTACAGTAGCATTTTTCTTTCATCAATCTTTAAATAACATTAACATCCTTATCAATGAATGAGCTATCATACCAAGCAAAAAATTTGCATCTCCCAAAACTTGCAACAATCATTAAAATCAATATTGATAATAAGTTAGATGCAATTTCTATTCCCACTGAAAACAAAATGTAAAAAAGAATTAAATAGCTTATGAATAGTTTGGGCACCTATAAACCTCCTCCTAAGAATTTTATCACCTCAAAAATTCCTTATAAAAGCACCAAATTCACAAAAACATTGAACAATAAGTAAAGATGTACTATTAGTTAAAGACCAAGCTGGTCCTATTTCCAGTTGCTTGGATGAGTTTCGAATCTGATACTTCAATCCTTCTTCTGAGTGATAGCTCACAATTCGAATTAACGCCAATTAGAGAAGTTCTAAGATGTATGAATACGTTAGCTTTTCATGAGTTTAGACATTATTCAGTGGTGGGGATTCAGACACCCGAGAAGAAGAGAGGCTGGGTCATGATGAGTTTGGAAGTTTTCTAGTTATTTTAGTTTTCAAAGCCATTTTAAGAAGAAAAAAATAAAATTATTTTTAATAAATAAAATTATTTAAAAAACTATTACAAAATTTATTTTTATTCTATTTATTTTATTAAATCACATTAATATTTAGTGCATTCAAATTATTTAATTATGATATCACATAGATTAGATTAATAGTTTAGTTTCTTTCTTTAAGATTTAAAGTGTTATCATAATTATTTTGTTAATAATTATTTTCGAGTCAGAATTTGATTACATATTTATTATCACGCACGGTAAAATTTGGCTAGATCCTGGAAGCTAAGCGTACGTGCATGATTAGAAACACACGCCAGCGGGTGGTCTTTGTGCGCATGATGCATTGGTGGAACTTACCGCGGCGTGCACCTGAGAGGTTAAAACGTGCTGACTCCAGTTGCCAGGAAGATAAGGGTCACTCGGTCCATTGTGGATACTATAAATAAATAAAAATACAGGTACAGTCTAGAACTGGGCTAAAATTGGTCGACAGCAAGGTTTTATGTTCAGGTCAGGGTTGTTTTATTCTTTTAAAATGGAAGAGACCCTTAATCGGGACGCAATGGCGTGTCTTATACATCCAACCACTCTACTCTACATTTATTGGTTGTGATTTTTGGATTCACACGAGGTCAATGACTTGTAGCTCAAGACTTGTAAAATTCAAAGTTAGACCAGTGTCAAAAGGTTAATAATACACCTGTCACTGCCTCCCACATCATAAAGCCTACTCGTACTCACAAGAGCCTTCCTTCCAAAAGTCCAAGATATTATTTTAAAAGGCGGCTTGGCTTGTTTTGTCTTTATGGTTTCCTACTTTCTTCGAAACTTCGCTGCTTTCGTTCTGCGTGTGTTCTCGATCAGTTTCTTTTAAATAAGTGCTTACACTCTTCCAATCTTCATGCTTGGCTGAGCGTTGAAAAGGGTTTTTTTTTGGTTGAGGTACACATTTCTTTTAATCCAGCTCTTTTTGGCTCTAGCTTCTTCTACCCTTGGCCTGGAGAATTCTAGCAATTCAGTTTATCGTCTGTGTTTGTTCTGTGATCTGCTTTATTTTGTATGTTCTCTCTCTCTACATATATATCCAAAAATTCTTGCCTTTTTACATTTACGGTCTGTTAACTTGTTTCATTTGTCGTTCACACTTTATTTAATCGGTAGTCAGTCAACTGCTATTGAACAGCTAGGTAAAGTTTGCCCCTTTCCAAACCTTTTGAGTTTCTTATCAAGAATTCCCGTTCCTTTTCTTTTTATCCGCGGTTCTTCCCATACCAAACAAGGGTCTTTATTCTTCATGGATACTCTTCCCCAGGAACATCCCAATTCAATTAACAGATTCGTATCTAATCACGGCCCAATTTCTTGTTCTTCAAATAGGAACCTTCTTAATGGATTCAAACCTACCCGTAATCTCAATAATTCTCATCCACCTGTTGATTCTACCAGTTTTACCCCTTCCAACGACTTGAAATCATTTCCTCAATCCTCAAATCCAGAATCAGATCAACCCAGCAGTAATGCTACTCTGAAGTACATCAACGATATGCTTATGGAAGAGGACTTAGAGGGTAAGAACTGTATGCTGCAGGACTGTTTAGCCCTGCAAGCTGCTGAGAAATCCTTCTATGATGTCCTTGGCCAGGAATATCCTCATTCCTCATGTCAGTCTCTGTCGTTTCTTGATAAAAAAGGTGAAAACCCTGTTGATAGTTCCAATTGTAGTAGTAGTGTTGATATTCAAAACTTCGATGGGATTTTCTCTCAAGACAACCTCCAGTTGTCTGGTTTGCAAAGTTTTCTCATGGACTCTCCTGTAAGTATCCTTCTAGGACCTGATTTCCCTGGTGAGTTGCAGCCCTTGGGCTTGAAGGACAGTGGGATAAGAGAATTGGCGAAGTCTCTTCAAGGTTATGATTCTTTAGTATTGGCTCCAAATGGAAACTCAGCAAAGCCTTCAGACTACGAGAAGAGAGATCAGTCTCCAACCAATGTGCTGGGCAGGAAAAGTCATCAACGTGAGGATAGTGATGATTTAGAAGGAAGGAGCAGCAAGCATTCTGCCTTTTCTCTTGCTGAATCTGAGCAGTCTGACATGTTCGATCAGGTGTTACTCTGTCCTGGTGAAAGCAATGGATCTATGTCATGTGCTATTGAGGACAAGTCGCAGAGTGGAGCAAGTAGGGATGGTAATAGAAAAGGATCAAACGGCAGAGCTTCGCGAGTGAGAAAACAAGGTAATCAAGGAGAACTGGTTGACTTGTGGACTCCCTTAACTCAATGTGCTCAAGCTGTGGCCAACCTTGATCAAAGGACTGCCACTGACCTGCTTAAGCAGATTACGCAACACTCTTCTAGTTTTGGTGATGGAAACCAAAGGTTGGCACATTACTTTGCCATTGCCCTTGAGACACGTTTAGCCGGCACGAGGGCACCTACTTATACACCACTTCTCAGCAACAAGACTCCTGCTGTTGATATCTTGAGAGCTTACCAAGTGTTTGTTAAAGCGTGCCCCTTCAAAAGAATGTCTAATTTCTTTGCTAACCGTACAATTATTAAGTTTGCAGAAAAAGCGACGAGGCTTCACATCATTGATTTTGGCATTCTCTATGGTTTTCAATGGCCTTGCATTATTCAACGTCTCTCGGAAAGGCCTGGTGGACCTCCCAAGTTACGTATCACGGGAATTGAACTTCCTCAACCAGGTTTCCGACCTGCAGAAAGGGTTGAAGAAACTGGCCGTCGTTTGGCTAGATACTGTGAGAGGTTTAATGTCCCATTTGAGTATAATGTCATAGCACAGAAATGGGAAACCATCAAATATGAGGATCTCAAGATTGACCGAGATGAGATGACGGTTGTCAACTGCTTGTATAGACTAAGGAACCTCCCTGACGATACCGTTGTAGCGAACAGTGCAAGAGATGCGGTTCTAAAATTGATCAAAAGTATCAGGCCGGACCTTTTCATCCATGGGGTTGTTAATGGCAATTACAATGCGCCCTTCTTTGTTACTCGGTTTCGCGAGGCTCTCTTCCACTTCTCCTCGTTGTTTGATATGTTTGAGGCTACTGTGCCTCGCGAGGATGAACAGAGACTGCTGTATGAGAAAGAGATATTTGGAAGAGATATTACGAATGTTATAGCTAGTGAGGGTATAGAGAGAGTTGAGAGGCCTGAGACTTACAAGCAGTGGCAACTCCGGAATCGGAGAATTGGGTTCAGGCAGCTTCAGTTAGATCAAGACATTCTGAGAAAAGTAAAATCTATAGTGAAATCAGAATATAATGAGAATTTTGTTGTTGATCAGGATGGCCAGTGGATGCTTCAGGGATGGAAGGGAAGGATAGTTTATGCTCTTTCAGTTTGGAAACCTTTGTTGGAGTAAAACATGACTATTTTTCCGAGTATCATAATGTAGTAATAGAATGTAGTAATGGTAGCAGCAGCAGCAGTAGCTTCGATCATATTACTAGAAAGTTTTTGTTTTTCTGTTTCTATCTTATCTGCACTGTATTTGTGAAAAAAAAATGTAAATATAACCTCCAATATGTATTGATATGGAGTGAATGGAAAGCGAGTTGTAATTAGTTCTCGTTGCTGTGTTTCTGCAATGAAAACCTTCATATTGGAAGTATGGAAGTAAAAGGAGCCTATCACCTATGTTTAGAATAATGCCAAGCCTTTTTCAATTGGGAAGCAAGAAGGGAACCGTAATCAGAAACAGATTAAACCCTGATGGCTCCATTCCTAGCTAGCTCAGGTCACTATGACGTTCGTCCCATGTCTATGATTTTTTAAGCAGATATCACTAGGCGAGTTTCTTCCAGTCTGTCTTTAATCGGTATCACCCAAAGTTTACCATGGTCTGAAGCTAACTATAACCTTTAAAGAAGAACTCTTATAACCGGCACATTGGATCGTATTACCGGTGCATTGGATTTGTACCAGAACCAAAACTGAATGTTGTAGAAGTTAAAGAGGAGGAGGCTAATAATAGAACTCGCATCATGAAGCATTGGACTGCGTTACAAAAGCCCCCACCAATTCTTCACGCCCCATTCGGCAGGAACATTTACAAATATAGGTTACGGCCCATTTGGCATGATATTGACAATGGACGTTTAGACATATAACTCACGGCCCACTTGGCATGAGACATTGACAGTAGACATTTAGAAGTATAGGCTAAACTTATAATTGAAGTATGATTGTAAAAATTCCTCTAACTACAAGAAATGCATGCTTCTCGTATATCAACCTTTCCTCTAGCTACAAGAAAGGCACGCTGCTGGTATATCAATTCAATATTGATACTAGAATTATTAACTGAATGACTCGTTATTAGTTCAAAGCGAGTGAACACGATGACATCGATATGTTTATTATCTAAAACAGTAGCTTCAGATCTTAATTATGTTTTGTTACCTAGAAACTAAAATTCATTTAATATTCACTTTAATTTATATTGCATGAAAAAAAACAAAAGAAAGAACTTATATAAAACTCTTATTTAAATATTTATTCTTTTTTTCAAAAATTATGTGATGAGAAATTATTATATAACAATTATAGATTGAATTAACTTTAGGAAATTTATGAATATATGGTAAGGTTGAGCATTTTTTTAATTTTCACAACTTAAATCTGAATCTTAAGATTTTTAATTTGATTTTAAAAATCAAAATCCAATTTATGACTGCTTGTTAAAATCAAATCTATTAATAATTTCTTTTTACAAAAAGACAAATAATATTTATTTATTTATATTTAAATGAGTAGTCTGTAGAGTGAACTAAAGAGGCATCAGCCAAGGCAGCCATTCCTAAGAAACCCCAGTAGCAGTAGAATATTCGCAGCATAGCAGACAAAAAGGTACCAATAAACTTCTGTCCCATACTTTTCAGACAATATTGAGGGAGTTAAAGCAACAATTCACTTATAAAGTACTAACTAGAAAAGTAACAAAAGAACAAAGTCCGTAAAATCAGCAGTCAGAACTCGTCCTGAGAATCAAGTCTCATTGGTTCGATATTACTGACAATCAGAACACTTCCTAAACCAAGGAATTCACAAGTACGAATTCCACAAGCATGGGGTAATATTACCAGGGGTTAGAGTTACTGGCAGAGAGGTAGGACAAGTCCTATTTATTAAAAGTTCAGTTCTATTAGTTACTTTACTAAACCTTTTTTTTTTTACATAAGTTGTACTAATCAGCATAAATTTATATTATTCAATGTCCTACTGAGAAAAGGAGAAGCATAAGGTGAAACTGGCAGGGTAAGTGTATGAAAGGCACATGGCCACATGTGTGACCCTATACACAACATGAAAGTTAAAAAAGAAGGCACCAGTGAGCTTTTTGTTTTGTTTTAGTTCGATTAATTTTAACGTTAAACATCGTACTGAGTGTGTGATTTTGGCTCTGCAGAAGGATTAATTATTAACATGCTCACATGCTCCCAGGATTCAAATGCCATCCTATTTGATCTTTATATATTATGATATATGATCAACTGAAGTGAAGACAATCAGAGAAAACAAACATATATTAAACTATGAGAGTTTAAATCATGAAAGAATGAACCAAACAAGACAAATTGTTCGGGTTAAGGCCACCTTTTTTCTGTATCGGATCAAAAACTCTCAAGTCTGCAGAGCTTGTCCCAGTTAAGTTTCTTTTCAACATTTTCATTTTCAAATATAATATAACTGAACTACTCTTGTTGCCTAATATTAACAATAACAAATTAATGAAAAAAAAAACATGATGAGGACATAATGATGTGACTTATTCCCCACCCCTCGCATTTTGTATCTGTATTTCGGCATCAGCAATTGGGAGACTTAAATCCGAAAGTTGAAGTTGCTTTGAGTTTTTTTTGTTCTTTAAATGTTAAATATATTCAGAAGGTGTTGCAACTCATTGGCTCCAACTCCAACGCAGCACTAGTGTTTGCTATGACTTGAGTTTCACTGGTTCTGTTCTGTGCAGCATAACCATTTCACTCAAAGACCGTCGACATGAGATTTGTGTCACCCGCAGCTTTTTCCTAACAGCGTCGAAATGGCTCGTGTGTTGTGCTCTGAGTTTCTTGATCAAGGTAATCTGACTAGCTTTCGGCTTCTTTTCTTCTCCTTTTTACTCCTGTTCTCCTCGATTTTCTATTTCTTTTGTTTGTGAGTTTGGTGTTACATAGCTATCTGGGCCTTTACACTCAGCTTCTGCAACTCAACTTCTTCTAGTAGAACTACTATGAGTTTCCCATTAATTGGATGATATTCTCGCTATCTTCTTCCACTACTCTCAACTTTTAACGCCCAGAGATTTTGTTTTTCTTGACATCCTCAACAACTGGAAATTTATTCCTAGTTGTAAGTCCTGGGAAACCAAAAGTCTGTCTCTCTGTTAAAAAAAAATCATGGATAATGCTGTTTCCAAAGATTTTCCAAGTCCTATGACCACATTCAACCATGAACATGGCACAATTTCGATCATTAAGAATCAAAATCACTGTAGTGTTGAACTCGATGAGGTTCCTCTTCTGCTACCAATTCCAGCAAATGCACACTCTCCAAGTACTGAATTAGCAACTTCTTATCTCTCAAGCTCAGATGGAGACTCTTTAGACAATACTGACTTCTCCAATGCCGTTCTCAAGTACATAAATGATATGCTCATGGAGGAAGACTTAGAGGGCGAGGCCCCCAATTTGCAGGATCACTTGGCCCTCCAAGCTGCTGAGAAATCATTCTATGACGTCCTGGGACAGGAATATCCACAGTCAAGTGAATCTCTTTGCTTTGCACAAAGCAATCAGAGTGTACCAGATGGCAGTTCGGTTTGGAGTTCCATAGATGATAGCAGCAACACTACAGCCATCAATTTGGTTGAATCTATGTGGATTTTTGATCATAGTGAACTCAAACCCTCTTGTACAGAGAACTCATTTGTGGTTTCTTTCGAAAATCATGAACTGGATTCATGCACCGAGTCACTGTCATTTTGTAATTCTTTGATTCCAGTTCTTAATCATGAAAAGGACAATAGGAACTTAAGCTATTCAACGGAAAGTACACACCGTCATCGTAAAACCATTGCATATTCTGAAGGGAGAAGCAACAAGCAGTCTGCAGTTTCAATTGAAGAACCTGAGCAATCTGAGATATTAGATACTGTATTGCTGTATCAGAACGAGTCAGAAACATGCACTCGTCAGAATGCATCAGAAAATGAAGCAAGTGTAAAGTCAAATAAGCATACAAAAGGGTGTGATGGGCGAACTGCTCGCTCAAAGAAGAGGGATGAAAAAAGGGATCTGGTAGATTTGTGGACACTCCTATCTCAATGTGCACAAGCTGTAGCTGGAAATGACCAAAAGGCCACAACAGAGCTTGTAAGGCAGATTAGGCAACACTCTTCTCCTTTTGGTGATGGAAACCAAAGGTTGGCTCATTATTTTGCCAATGGACTTGAGGCGAGGCTAGCTGGCACGGGGACGCCTGGGTACACACCACAGATAAGTGGCAGGATACCAGCTGCAGATCTCCTAAGATCTTACCAAGTTTATGTGACAGCATGTCCCTTCAAGAGAATGTCAGATTTCTTTGCAGAACAACATATTGTGAAACTAGCAGCGAAAGCAAGCAGGATCCACATTATTGATTTTGGCATTCTCCATGGCTTTCAGTGGCCTTCCCTCATTGAAAATCTCTCAACACGATCTGGAGGACCTCCCAAGTTGCGGATTACAGGAATTGAGTTTCCTCAACCAGGTTTTCGGCCTGCAGAAAGGGTTGACGAGACAGGTCGCCGTCTCAGGAAGTTCTGTGAGAAGTTCAATATCCCATTTGAATATTATGGTATAGCTAAGAGATGGGAAACTATACGGTACGAAGATCTAAAGATTGATAGAAGTGAGATAACAGTCATTAACTGTTTGTACAAGTTAAAGACTCTTCCTGATGACACCATGACGATGAACAGTGCTAGAGACGCTGTTCTAAAGCTGATGCGAAGAATTAACCCTGATATTTTTATCCACGGGGTGGTAAATGGAACTTACAATGCACCCTTCTTCCTCACTCGATTTAGGGACGCATATTACCACTTCTCAGCGATGTTTGACATGATTGATGCTACTATTCCCAGGGAAGATCAAGAGAGATTGATGATTGAGAAAGAAGTATGGGGCAGGTATGCTACAAATGTCATAGCCTGCGAAGGTGGGGAGAGGCTAGAAAGGCCTGAGTCTTACAAGCAATGGCGAGTTCGACACCAGAGGGCTGGGTTCAAGCAACTTCCACTTGATCAGGAGATCTTAAAGAAAATGAGAACCATAGTGAAATCGAACTACAATGACAACTTTGTTATAGATGAGGACGGCCAATGGATGCTGCAGGGGTGGAAGGGACGAATAATCTATGCATTATCAGCTTTGGTACCGTTTGAGAAGTAGCATATTTGATTAGAAGTAGAATATTATTGGGGTCTTGGGGTCTTAAAGAATTCATCTTTCAATGAATGTAGCGTGTAACCTTTCTATATAATTGAGGAAGCATGACTCACATGTTGATGTTTGTAAATGGTCATGCTCCCTACAGTTGTTTATATAGTACTTGGAGCTCATAATTTACCGCTTGTCAACTCATATAGTTGCTCTGTAAATGGCATTTCTTCAAAATCACAAAATTATGACATCCAGCACATCTGTGAAATATAAATAGATCGTATAACAATCCAAGAGAAAAGGTTAAATTGTGGAAGCTTGTTTGGGACAGATTCAGAAAGGTATTGTTGGTACAGAGTTTGAGGAAAAATGACAACTTGAACGGTTTAGTAATTATAAGATGATTCATTGGTTAAGCTTTTAAGTCGAACAATCGTGATCTGAATTAAAAAGAAATGGCATTGACTAAAGACAAAGAACAAGTTTTACCTAAAACCCACGATTCTGTTTGATGATTCCATATCATTGAAAGCAATGTTTATTACCTGATTATGACTGATGATGGAACTGCTATCCTAACTTGCATTATCATTATAAGTGTGGATACTAGAGGGAAGGAAGGATCAGCATTTTGTCACTGAAAGTTGACGACCTGTTAGTGGTGCTGATCTTCTTTCCTGATTCTCACAACCCCCATTTGTCCTCTTGAAGTCTCTTACGTTGACAAACAACAGGTAAATTGGTGGATTAAGTTTGAAATAAGGGTTAGATAAATCTGCTTTTTACATCAAACTCGTGAACTGAATATTAACAATCTACGACCTCTGGGGAGTGATAAGGATGATACTATAAGCAAATTATGGAATGATAAGGATGATCATAAGAAGTCTCACAAATCATGGAGTGATAAGGTTGATCGTACTCACAAAGTTATCAAAGGAAATATGGTTGATGACAAAGACTTCCAAAAAGTAACAAATTCCTACTGAAGTGGTAGTAAATTAGATGTGGTAGTTTATTAGATAAAGGAAACTCCATTTGATAAATGATAATGATGATATCTCTTTCGTATTTTAGTTGCAGTAGATAAAACTATAATCTTTCCTTGTACAAGTGCTATATATGTATTGATCTATATTGATCTATATATAGGCTTGTAATTGGTATCGGTGAGATAAGAATCAATTCCAAGATAACAAAATTCTCTTTTACTGTACTTCTGTTTTTTTTCCTCTTAGTATCAGAGCTATGACTTTGTTGTCTTTGAATGTTGGAAATTTCTTCACACTAAAACTCACACAATCAAATTATCTATTATGGAGAGAACAAGCTTTAGGATTACCAGAGAGCCAAGATTTGGTTGGTCATCTCACCAATGAAACACCAGTTCTAACAAAATATACTACTTCAGATTCAAACACTGAAAACACCACACCACAGTTGACAAAAGAATTCGCTACTTGGAAAAAGCCTGATTGCCTTCTCCGGGGTTGGATCATTGGAGCCCTCTCTGGAGAAGCTCTTGGACTTGTTATTGGCTATCCAGAAAACTCAACATCAGCTACACAACAATGATGACGACCATCACCTCTAGAAGAACGACGTATGGCAGCAACAGAGCAAGACCTATATCATAATGAAACATGTCAATATTGTGGAAAACTAGGCCATATTGCTAAAATTTGTTGGTGGATACTAAAACAAACGACTCAAAATGATGAAATTCCACAAGCTCTTGCAGCTCTCACTTTAGACAACTTCATTGTCGAAACAAAGTGGACTTCTGATATAGGAGCTTCAAATCACATAATAGGAAAGCAAGGTATGCTGACTAATATTCATAAACACTCCGAATCTAATGCAATCATAATTAGAGATGGTTCTTCGACACCTATAAAAGGTATTGGTGATTCATATATTAAGCAAAAAGAAAAGATTTTTCCTTTCATGATGTTCTTTTAGCTCTAAATCTGAATTTTTTTTTGCTTTCAATAAGTCAATTAACCTCTCAGTTTCTTGTTAACTATGAATTTACTGACGTTGATTCTTGTATAAAGGAACAAAAAATAGGGCATCCGTTAGCAACAGGGAAAAGGAAGGGTAACTGTATATCTTATCTGATGTACCAGAAGCACACTTCTCTCATCGTTTCAAGTCTGGCACTGCAAATATTTGGCATCAACGCTTAAGACACCCTCAAGCTTCAGCAATTTAGTTGTTAAAAAATAAAGGATTAATTGAAGTCCAAGGTCCTTTATGGACTGAACATTTATGTGATAGTCGTTAATTAGGAAAACTAAATAAACTTCCTTTTGCTCCTTCTGAACATCCTAATCATATTATCTTTGATAAGATTCACTGTGATTTGTGGGGACTTGCCCCTATTTGATCTTATGCAAGTTCAAATTTTATGCATGTTTAGTTGAAAATTTTCCAAGTATACTTAGATTATTCCGTTAAAACATAAATCTGATTTTTTTGTTGCCTATTTAGCATTTGAAAAGTATGTTGAACAAAATTTCAATAAGAAAATAAAAATCTTCCACTCAAATGGTGGAGGATAATTTGTTAATTATATATTATCATCACATTTTCTTATGACAAGAATTATTTATCAGATTTCATGACCCTACACTCCGAAGCACATAGGTATAGTTGAGAGAAGGTATAGAATTATACGCGAAATGGGTATGAAAATGTTGTTCCATAGTTATACACCTCTTTTTTTATGGGTAGAAGCCTTCACGACTTTAATTTTTCTTCTTAATCGGTTACCATCTTCATCTCTTTAGTTTGACACTTCATATTTCATGTTACATGGAACTCATCCTAACTACACATCACTTCGAGTTTTTAGTTCTAAATGTTTTCCATATACATGGGATATAAGAAACCATACAATTGACCTTAAATTTGTCTTATGTGTTTTTTTTAGGATACAGTGAAAAGCATAAAGGATATAAGTGCTTCCAACCACCAAATGGCAAAATTTTCATTTCTCCTCATGTCGTGTTTGACAAGACTATTTTTCCTTTTAAGTCTTCATCTCTTTCCTCTTCTAAATCACATGCTCTTAACATATTTGATTCTTGGTTGCCTTCTTTTAACAATCTTCTTGCTTCATGTAATCCTTTACAAATGTCTGCATCGGCAACTTCCATCCCATTACCATCTGTTGATATTCATGGCTTATAATCGATACCAAATTCACCACATGGCACACCTGAGCTTGATAATGTTAGGATTGTCTTTGATCATCAGAGTTCTGAAGGTCCGAATCTACCTACACTACTGACTAACTTATGTTTTGAATACGTGCCTGCACTTGAGTCCCTTCCTTTTATAAATGCAATGCCACCTTATGAAGCACCAGTTACTCATCATATGATAACCAGGTCTAAACTTGGAGTTGTTAAGCCAAATCCTAAATATGCCTTGACAGTAACATCGTCTGCTACAATACCTCGTGAACCTAAAAATATTAAATTAGTCTTCTCGCATCCTGGGTGGAAAGTTGCTAAGTTTGATGAACTTCTTGCACTAAATCAAAATGAAAAATGGAAATTAGTTCCACGCACTCCAGATATGCATATGATCGGATCTAAATGGATTTTTAAGACCAAGCTATGACCTGATGGTAAATTAGATCGTCTTAAAGAATGTTTAGTTGCCAAAGGATATTATCAAATTGATGGTATTGACTACACAGATATGTTCTCTCCTGTAATCAAACCATGTATAATTCGACTCATCTTAACTATTGCTTTTATGAGACATTGTCCATTCGTCAACATGAAGTTAAAAATGCTCTTTTACATAGCAACATTGTTGAAGATATATATATGGATCAACCGCTAAGTATGATTAATCCACATAAACCTATGCATGTATGTAAGCTCCAGTGTACTTTGTATGGACTTAAACGAGCACCACATATTTGGTTTGATAGACTCAGTGAATTTCTTATATCATATGGTTTCTTTTGTAGTTTAGCCGATCCTTCTCTTTTTTTTCCTCTTTTATTCAAATTCTGAGTTGTGAGTTCTCTATAAAAGATTTAGTTCCAGTGCATCACTTTCTTGGTGTTGAGATTTCTATCACAGCAGGTGGGCTACATCTATCCCAGTCACACTATGCACTTACCATTCTTGAATGATCCAATATGCTTCAGTACAAGCCCATGCCTATGCCTATTACTAATCCCAGTCACTTTTGAGGAATTGTTGGTGCTCTCTAATATCTAACACTGACGCGTTCAGATCTATCCTATATTATCAACTATGTTTCACAATTCATGCACGCTCCTACAGTTGTTCATTTGAAATTGGTTAAATGAATCCTTCGATACCTGAAAGGAACATTTAACACTGGTTTGCACCTTACATCCAATACAACTCTTAAATTGTATGCTTTCTCTTATGCTGATTAGGCTAGTTGTTCTACAACAAGGAGATCTACCACCGGTTACTACACTTTTCTTGGCAAAAATATCATTTCATGGTATGCTAAGAAACAATACACAATCTCTCACTCAAGTACTGAAGTTGAGTATTATGCTATGGCTAATATTGCTGCCGAACTTAATGGCTCACTTATATTCTTAAAGATCTTCACATCTCTCTCTTATCTCCACTAGTCCTCTACTGTGATAATATCAGTGCTCTATATATGACAATTAATCCTATCTTTCATGCTCGAAGAAAACACATAGAGTTGGATTACCATTTTGTACGCGAACGGGTTGTGCTTGGATTATTTGTCACTAAACATGTGTCTATATATTTACTAAACTATGTCCAAGGCTACCATCGCATATTTTTGCAACAAATTGTGCCTTCAACCCCGACTCAATTTGCTGGGGGATATTAACAATCTACAACCTCTGTGGAGTGATAAGGATGATACTATTAGCAAATCATAGAGTGATAACGATGATCATAAGAAGTCTCACAAAACATGGAGTCATAAGGTTGATCGTACTCACAAAATTATCAAAGGAAATATGGTTGGTGACAAGGACATCTAAAGAGTAATAAATTCCTATTAAAATGGTTGCTCATTAGATGTGGTATTTTATTAGATAAAGGAAACTCCATCTGATAGTGATGACATCTCTTTCATATTTTAGCTGTAGTAGATAAAAATGTAATCTTTCCTTCTTTATCTTATACAAGTTCTATATATGTATTAATCTATATATATAGCTTTTTGAGGCTTGTAATTGGTATCGGTGAGATAAGAATCAATTTTAGAATAACAAAATTTTGTTTTACTGCACCTCTATTTTTTTCTCTCTGAAATCCTATTAACTTGTACAGGAGAGGTGATTCTCTTAAATTTTTTTTCTTGCTTTTGGTAATTCTCAGGGGATTCATTACTTAAACAATAAGTAGTATAGACAGTGTCCCATCATTAAACAAAGAAAAGTAAACTTACAAGGATATGCACAGGTGTCCTTTTACGAGGATATGCACATGTGTCCTTATATAACCTATTAAAACAGGAATTCATGTGTTAAACCAATAAATGGTTAATTAAAAAATGTAGCAAGCTTCCACCAAATCACATTGGTTAAAGCCTCAGGTATATGCCAACCAGGAATAACTGTCATCCAAAGTTGAGAAGTAAATAAGATGTGCTCTATGAATTAACAAATGAGCAATTATATTCTTAGTCCTAAGAGCATGTACAAAAGTTACAGCCAAGGGATATATGACTTTGATAGAATCCAGTCCTCAATCTTCTTATAGTTTAAAAGCTAGTCACTTTCAACAAAGATATCCGAGAGGATAAGGTGCTTGACTTTACAAACTGAGGAAAATTGATTTTGGAAGAAGTAAATGTAAAATATAATCATTATGACATAAAATTGAAATTCACGTTCATTGCTTTAACAGCTTAAATAAACAATTGACACAAATCATTAAGGTAGAAAATTGTGTATTTGAAGTGGCTTATACCATTATTGTAAAGAAGCTTTACTATCTTCTTAATTAAAATTAGTTTCTCTCTCTTGACTCTCTTATAGTTACATAAACTTAATAGAAAATTATTTGTAACCCTAATTAGTAGTAAGGGAAACTATATTTATAACTTTTATTCTGATATTCCCATCAACTTATCAAAATATACAGTTGATATTTATTCCAATATTAAATAGAAAATATTGACTAAATATGACTTTTTAATTATATTAATTATATTATTAATGACTATAGAATATGACCATAAATCGGGCCACATTCTAACCTTCTCCCACTTAGATTGATACTTCAAACTTTAATTTTAATAATGTAAACATTAAGCATGCACAAACAAATTTCTTAACATCTTCATAATTTATCTTAACATAATAAATCACATAATGCAGGTTACGACGGCCATACATTTTAATGTATCATACTTCCTTCCACTTAGTATAACACTAGTAATATATAAAGTCGAGTAACATAAGTGATATATAAATATCATAAAGGTCCAAATTAACATCTCGTAGACAATTTTATTTCTTATTTAATAATATTTAGATGTACATAATCATAATAAATACAAAAATTGTTAATCAGAAACTTATTAAGCTCAAGAGTATCAAAACATCATTAAAAACAATTATCAATATAATCAAGGTCCCATTCTTTGAACATGTTCTTTAAATATTTGGTTGTAGGCCTTTGGTTAAGAGATATATAATCATAAGATACATTTTTAATGTATTCAATACAAACTCTTTGTTTATGAACTTCTTCTTTTATGAAAAAATATTTTAACTTCATATGTTTAACACCTCTATAACACTGCTCATTTTTGGAGAAGAAAACTACTACAAAACTATCATAATAAATTTTTAGCTATTTCGTAACTATAAAACATGAATTATGGCAACAAAATAAGCTATAAATTTTGCTTCCATAATGGATGAAACAACTACAAATTGTTTAGCACTTTTCCATCAAATTGTTCCTTCTACTAGTAGAAACAAGTAGCTAAATGTTGATTTTATACTGTTAATGCATTTAGCAAATTCTAAATCTAAATATCCAATCACTTTTATTAGATTAAATCTTTTATACATAAGCATATAATCCTTTGTTCCTTAAAAATATCTTAAGACTTTCTTTGCAGCTTTCCAATGGTCTATATCAAGGTTACTTTGATATCTTCCTAACACTCCAACCTTGAAGTTGATATCAAAACTCGTGCATATTTGCAAATACATCAGACTACTAACAATAGAAACATATGGAATAGATTTTATTGTTTACATTCCACATTATTCTTGAGATATTGTATGATAATAAATTTATTCCCTTTTTGTATCAGGATAACCTTTCTAAACACTTGTCATATTGAATCTTTAGAGAATTCTTTTGATATAGCCTTTTTAAGACAAACCTACTAGTTCTTATGATATATCTTGGAATATTGAAATTCCTATCACATAGTATGTCTCTCCTATATATTTCATTTCAAAATTATTAGAGAGAAAGTCTTTTTTATAATTACAAACCATTATTAATGGTGGCGCCCGGGTCTTGGTACTTATTACAAAGCTACCTTACCAGAGGATCGGGTAAGGATCTTGTACAAGGACCCATCAGGAAAAGTTCACTGCGGCAAACTTTTCTAAGACCTTTCTGGAAAAGTTCACCGCGACCAACTTTTGGATTCGTTGTGGCAAAGTCATAGAATTAAGCAAAAGTGTAGCACCCCACTCCCGAATGGACCCGAACCCGATATCGACGGTGATATCCGAGCCTGTGCCCCGCGAGGGTGATGTGCCACATTGCTTAACAATTAAAATTAGGAATAAATTTTTTTTTGAATACTCTCATCAATGATCATTAGTTTGGGCCCACTTTTTCTTTTGCAAAACATTTTGTTTACTTAAACTGAAAACAAAACATATTACATTTTAATCGATGAAACATAAAGTACAGAAAGTTG
>JANQBM010000008.1:37565796-37581508 GCA_025594535.1 Erythroxylum domingense
TAACTAAGATTGTGACACTTGTCACACTCTCATTGGCTTCCTAAATTTTTTTCCAATTCAATTCCAATTTCACTCCAATTTTCCAATGGCTCATTTTAATAATTCCTAAATTCATATGTCTAAATTTCCTGTGCCTTTGGACAGTAAATTTCACTACCGGTAGACCCCTATTCTGTCACTTGACAATTTTTTAGGTCCGAAAATAATTCTGAAAAATTCCCGAAAAATTCCTATAATTCTCTAAAAATCCCTAATAATCCTCTCCATTTCAAAATTTACACAAAACACTCTTTTCATAAATCACACAAAACACATTTTCCAAAATTCACAGTAATTCACAATTAAACCGGGAAAATGTCATGAATGCATGTACAGTTATTTTTCATGTGCAAAAATCATCGTTCACAAACGCATGAGCATGAGCTGTGTTTTTCAAATTTCTCCGATTAATCTTTCGTGTACCCGTTTCTACAATTTAACCCGTTATATGAAAACGGGATGTTACAGAAAACGCCTCTCGGGAAAGGTTCGCCACGGTAAACTTTTGGGCTTCGTCGCGGTGAAACCTTCGGATAGACCCGAACCATCTAACACAAAATGAACACACATCCTTTTAACACAACCCAAATTCCATCACTATCAACAATTAACAATCTCAACCAAGAGGATAAATACATTCTTTTTTGGCATTAAATTTAACTCATCTTTTGTAAAATAATTAGGGAAGAAGAATCAATCTTTTCTTTATTCAATGTTTTTTCTTAGTTTGACTACTTGATCTTATTCCTATTATATTTTATCATACTAATTTCTATTATTCTTTCCTAAATTTATTCTCCAGCGAAGTACATGTAAAAGACTTAGATGGCTTCTCTCTAATTTCCTTATTTTCCTTGTAATTTCATTCAAAATCATATAAAGATAATTCATATTTGATATATCTATTTGTGCAAGCATTTTACAATTAAAAAGAAAATGTCTCTTGTACATAGTGTTTATTAATTTATTATAACTATAACTAAACATTTATCAGATTTATCACTTTCTATAGCTTGTAAAAATGAAATAAGATCATTATTAATGCCATAATCAATTCAAACTCATACAGATAAACTATATAGTTATCAAGAATAGTTGATCTCCTTATTGTTACAGGTTTATTTAAAGCTATTCCATGAAGTTCATTTATGTTAATTGGCTATAAGTTAGTTTCTTTATGAGGTCTTATTTCATCCAAATGTTTTCCAAAATCATTTTGTTTTCCCAATATTGGGACAAAATTTAGTATAGATATGGATATTGGAACATTTATGGGTAATGGAACATCAATTCTTATTTCATTAATATCCATAAGATGTTTTTTTTAGCACTCCCACTAAATGCTCCATTTTCAATGAACATAACATTAACTGTTTCAACAATTCTTGGAAACCTACACCCTTTAGATTTCTCTAGGTAACTAACAAAGTAATTGCTAACTGTTCAAGAATCGAATATCTTTTTATGTGGATTATAAAATCATGCTTCTGCTAGGTATCATATACTAGGTTTCCTTCTAGTCCATAACTCAAAAGGATTTTTAGGTCCTATCTTACTAGGAATCTTATTCATCAAATACGTAGCAGTTTTAAGTGTATGCATCCATAAGGTTTTGCTTAACGAGAAATTACTTATTATACTACTAACCATATCCATTTGATGTCCTATTATGCCTTTTTTCCGTACTATTTTGTTCAAGGGTGCCTGGCATAATGTATATATATTGTGCACATATGCTAGGTTTTTCAAGAAACTTTGCAAATGGACCTAGACATTATACTGATTCATTATACTTTCTATAATATTCCCCACCTCTATTAGATTTTACAATTTTCACTTTTTTATCTAATTGCATTTTAACCTCCTTTACAAACACCTTAAGGGCGTTTACAACTTGAGATTATCCCTTAAGCAAGTAGACATATCCATATCATGAAAAATCTTCTATAAAGGTGATAAAATACTTTTTTCCAACAAAGAATAGAATGTCAAAAGGTCACATATATCAATGTGTATAATTTCAAAGAGTTGAGTACTTCTTATAGCTCCTTTCTTACTATGCTTGATTTCTTTTCCCTTAACACAATCTAAATATATATCGAGATTAATAAAATCTAATTTGGAAGAATTTCATTCTTTACCAGCCTTTCTAATATTTTTTTAGATGTATGACCCAAACATTTATGCCACAAGTAAGCTAAATTATCATTCATTATGCTACGTTTAGTTCTAATGATTTGATGAGGAGAAAATAGGGGTTCAGAAAAACTAACATTAAATTTCAATTTATATAAACCATCCATAAGAATTTCACAACCAATAATTAAAAAAATATTTAAATAAACTGAAAAAATATCACCAAACTTAAAAGTAAACCCACTTTCATCAAGTTTAGAAATAGAAATTAGGTTTCTAAAAATTAAAGGTGCATATAGAGTTTATATTAGATCTAGGTGATAACCAGTATAAAATATTATATGATAAGTCACAACGCCTTAAGTTGGGACCTTCATATAGTTTCCCACAAACATAAAGTTGTCAATTGGGTTTGTAATTTGGATAATAAGGAATCCTTATATAACATTAGAAACATGAGTAATATCACCAGAATTAAGCCACTAATTATTAGAAGGAACTTCAACTAAGTTTAGTTCGGAACATACAAAAAGGATAGATATACCTTTCTTTTTCAAAGTAAGCCTTACAATTCAGACAATCTTTCTGATAGTGTCCCTTTCTCTTATAAAAATGACATTTATTTGTATTTTCTTATCAACACGACTAATAACCTGTGTTGCTTTAGCATACACTTTCTTCTTAAATTTCTTATCCTTTGGCTTGTAAATCTTACTAGCTCCTTCACCCTATAAGGTTAATTAAATGAACTTCTTGACTCTTTAGCCTTGTTTCCTCTTTAATAAGTATACTAGACAATTTTAATTTGAAAAGGTCCATACTCAGGAGGTAATAAGTTCATAATGAATTACACTAAGAAAGAGTCATCAATTGTCATACCCAATGTCTTTAATTTTGGTACAATATTCGTCATCTTTAAAACATGTTGTTGCATGTTTTGCGACCCATCAAACTTCATGGTCATAAGTTTATTCATGGTCGTGAGTTTAGCAAAAAATGTACCACGAGAGACTTGTCCATACAACAAAAAAGTTCTTCCACAAATTTAAGGTATTATTTAGCACTTTTACTTTATGGAATATTGTTCTTAATATTGTTAGAAACAGTTACTTGTAGGAAATTAAGACATAATTTGTTAAACCTTCCTATATTTTATAATTTGTCTTTTCAACCTCATTGATTGTATCCATAATGGCAGTAAGTTTTTTTTTTCCATTAATGCTAAACTAAGATATAAAACACCTAAATGGAAATTTACTTGTGCACATCATTTAGAGAAGTTCAAACCATTAAATAATATAACACAAGAAGCATGCAAATGAAGAGAAATAGTTGCAAATATATAAATGCTTATTAAGTCATCAGACTTAAATAATTAGGCATTTAGGATACAGAAAGTTTCTTTTGGGCAAACTTAATAATATATTATCATAAATTTAATGCCATACAAACTTTATCAGGTAATCAAATAAAAACTCCTCAATTACAATCAATATCTTTGGATACATAACATATTTGACAGGTTAATATTGATTTTTCTCTATTATGCTTATTAGTCATAAAGTATTAATTTACCCTTGGGTAAATTCTAAGATTCTATCAAATAATAAACATCTTTTATTCATATAATTAATTCAATAATAAGTATTAATAATTTATGAATAATTGACTATTTATACACTACAAAAATTCACTTAATTTGTTTGGTCACTTTAGTGACTAATAAACAATCCTTTTATAATGTTATAAATAAATTTAATATATAATACATAATTTTAAATTTAATAATAAGATACATAATTTTAACATCAGATCATTAATAAAATTAGTAAAATTTATAACATGAGAATAAAATAAAAATGTCATTAAATTCTAAACATAAAAATTAGAAGAGGAAAAAGTTCTAATATGAAAGAAATCTGTTTTAAAGAATTTGAGAATTACACCATTTATAAACGCTTTTAAATACTATGATTTGACTTAAAAAAGGTATCAATAATCAACCAACGCCATAATACTTCCATGGCATTCGTTAAGGACTTCCTGACACATATCCGCACTTTTACTCTCAGTACTTAGCCGATGTACTCCTTTTTTTAATACTTAGCTAAGCAGATCTGAACGTTTTTTTAGAGAATAGAGAGTCATAGTTATCGTACGATTCAGTAACTGAGCTTTGAATAACATGTAGTTAAACATGAAGAAGAGCAAAGCTCTTCCATTTATATGAAAAGTTGATATTCTTCGGGAAAGTAAAAGGAATCCAGTCAATTTCAGAACTAAGTGAGGAATACTTATAAAAAAAAAAGTATTCATGAACGATAAATGGATAAAGGACATCTGATAAAATAATAAAGGCCTGATAACTTTGACAATTCCAACAACCTTAAAAAATAAAGGTTGATGAGCTAACATACCAAACGTTTGCTATGACACTACATGCAAAACATAATATTTATGACATAAACTCGAAATTGAAATTCATTTCTTTAGCATTTTAAATAAACAATTATCACAATTCGTTAGAGTATATATTATATACCTGATGCAAAATGTGTCATTACCATAAAGAGATGAAAATTTACTGTATTATTAGTTAAAATTGATTTTTCTCTCTTGACTTTCTTGTGACTATAAAAACTTGATGACAAACTATCTATAACTCTAATTAGTAAAGATATGACCAATTTATATATCTATAACTTTAATTTGATATGTTCATCAAATGATTAAAATAAATAGTTGATATGTTTTTTACTATTAAATAGACCAAACAAGACTCTCTTTAAGAATATTATTAATATATGTATTGGACACATTCTAACAGTCAACGCCTTAAATATTATTGTTTATCTTGAAGGTTTGTGGAACAGAGTTGCCATAAGGCCTTCCATGCATTTGATATCAAGTGTTTGCTAAAGAAATAGTAGAAGCCTCATTGTTGGTTACCCTAGGCAAGATCAAACGTTAAGCTTATTTCACAGTATAGTGGCACCACAGGTGTAATTCCAAAATAAATTATCTTCATCTGACTAGCTTGGGGATGAAGGCTATTCAAGAGTGTCTAGGTCAAACAATTCATCAACTGGGGAAGGAATAAGGCCGGAGTGAGAATCGGGGAAGTTGTTAGTGTTTTTCTTAAAAAAAAGTAAAGTACATACATTTTTCTTGTAAACGACACCCTTCCAAAAAATATGTAACCCTGGCCAGCTTACTAAAATGCACCGTTGAGATCCAATATTACAATATAACATTACTCAGTTAGTAGCCTCGGGACAATCTTTCGAACCCTCCAAAAAGAGCATCCAAATTAGGGCGATCGCCCAAACACTCAGATTTGAAGCTTATTCCTCTTTTCTTTACCTCTCTAATAAACTTCACTGAGAGATAAGTGGATATTGAATATGCTTTCAATGTGTATATTTCAGATGGTCATCAACCATTACAGATAAAAGAATGTGTAACCTTTCTTCACAATGATAAATATCTTAGTGGGGAATAACTTAGTGAACCACTAATGAGACCATTTAGGAGTATTAGATAGTAGCTTGATGGGGGACCATTTCAATGGAAATTAGTGATAAGATGTTATCTCGATATATTATTTGATATTATCTCCTTTATTTTAGATGTATTTTGGTGCTTAAATATTAAAATTAATGTTTGTTTTGTTTTAAGAGATGAAAATCGGAGATTGCATCAAATTGGAACTCTATTGATGATAATCACGAATTTTGGATAAAGTGAAAGATTGTTGTAAGGATAAGACTGATCACTTGAAGAGTTGGACTTTAATTGGAAGATTTCGCTCTATCCTTATCATATAGGAATTTGAATTTGAATTAGATAGATATCTTTACAAGTTAGAATTAGATTAGGATTAGATCATAAAACCCTATAAAAGGGACCTTCCTCACCTTTTCAAGAATAATCAAGTTCTCCCTTCTTATATTTTTTGCAATGCTTTATCTTTCTTCTATTTTTGTTACAGGAGAAAAAGCCATGTATGGCTAAACTCAATCTTTTTGGTTCAAGAGGATTCGATATTCTAATTGTAACTTTGTGAGATTTGGTGTTCTAAACTTTTTATTCACATTTTAATTCAAGTATTTCTTGTTTTGAGTTCTCCTATTTCATGATTGATTAATATTTGATTAATCTGACAATTTAATTTAATATTGATTATTCTATTGCTATCTATGAATTCAGTGGTCTATAATTGTTATGAAAGATTAGTACAATTAGTAGAAAAGTTATTTATGAAATTGCATATTTAATTTATGATAAACAAGAAAACTAAATTGAATAGTTGCAGCTATTTCTATTTTTTAATATAGGGCTTATTCTTTTTCATGAAGCTTATTCCTATCATTCATTTGATATGGAATGTTAGCATATACAATCAATGAATCGTAAGTTTTGGTTTGGATGCTAGGTTTGGATTAATTAATTTAGGAAAATTTGAGACTTATTACAGTTATCCTAATATATTTGGAACTAACTACTTGAATCGTGAAAAATATTCTTTTTAGACTAATGATCAATATTATAATTAGATGAGATCTTTCCCTTAAATTGGAGTTTGGTAATATTGACTTTCTTAATTTTATATTTAATTGATTTAATTTGATTTCTTATTAATTTTAGTTAATTAGTTACTTAATCAAAACCCCCTTTTTATTTCATTACTTGAAATTAAGAAACTACTGTCTGGTTCACTTGGGATTCGATCTGGTTCTATGTCTACTATAAGAAATTTGGAGAATTAGAATTATTTTGGGGGCTTCAACAACTAGATCAATCAGGCATGGAGTTTTGTTAGTGCAAAGGAATTTAAAGAGGAAGTTGTTGACTATGTAGTGGACATAAAATTTAATATGAAATGGAAGAGAAAGATTCAAAGAGGATTAGGCTTCGAACAAGATTAGGTGTATAAAAGGATGCAAATGGGAGTTATATACTTCTTATGACAACAATGATAGATGTTTCAAAGTTAAAACTTTCAAACAAAAGCATATTTACGTCACCATAAATAAATCAAAAATAGTTTTATAAAGTTTTTGCGAGTCATTTCTATAAAAGAAATTTAGAGAAGCTATAAGTACAGTTGTTAAAATGATGGGGAAATGCAAAAAGAAGCTTAATATATATAAAAATTATAGTATCTATAGAGCTATAAAAAGAATTGAGATAAGAGAGGGAAAAAGATATGATAGTAAATATTCAAAGTAATAACGACATGTACATGAGTTAAAAATTAGCAATCTAGGATCAATTGTGGACCTTTAGTTTTCAAGGAATCAATAATCCTCAATACTGTAATTAAAAAGGCTATATATATAATGGAATCTATAAAAAGAAAATGGAGGTTGGTTGCTTTCTCTAAACTATGTTTCAAGAGCAACTTATAAATATGATTGTAAGTGATAAAGATGGATGAATGTATCCAGTAGCATAAATTGTTATAAAAGTTGAAAACATAGTGATATAGAGTTAGTTTATGACTCTCTTAACGTCTGACTTACAGTTGTGTGTTGAAGATGGTCTTACATTAATTTCATATATGTAAAAGGTAAGTATAAATTTAATTTCATATATTCATATATTTTCATTAGAAATTTCAATGATTTATTTTTTTGTTTACACATTTAGGGCCTTATAATTGTTATTGTCATGAAATTAATAAATTCCACTCATAAAATATATGCAAGACACATTTATTACACTTGGTATGGTGCATGTGACAATTATTAATTTTTTATAGTTCATAAACAATGAAAGATCATAAGAAGTTATATTTGGATATACAATATCTAAGGCTAAACTCATAGTTATTCCTTGAATTAAGGGATTTTCACAGCTTTAGTTTCTATAAATAAGTAATTCTAATGACTCACAATAATATTCCCCCTTAAGTTGGTGCATTAATATCTTTAATAGACAACTTATCAAGTGAGCCACAAAAAATTCTGAAGGAAACTATCTTTGTGGGAAATTATGATTTTTTCGTTAAGATTTTATTTTTTGAAATGTTTACTCATGTAACACCCGGTATCTGATTTACTCGGTACACTAAAAAAAACAGTATTTGAGGCTAATGTCGTTAAAACTAGGACAGTGAATCATAATTTTTGGTGACATCAAATTAATGATGTTTGACACTTTTTCGGTCGTACAGGAAATTGTACGAGTGAATTTTAAAGATCCAGTATAAGAGGGATATTTTTTGTAAATAATGAAAAGAGTGGCTTATAAAAGAAACTAAACTCTTAACTTCCTCCTCCCTCACTTGATTGAACCATGCAAGCTCCTCTCTCAAAATTTTCAAGTTTTGTGACAAGAAAGTGAAGGAGAATCAAGCCGATTAGTCGATACAAAATGGTAATTCTCGGTCCCGACACTTGATTCTTCCGATTGGAATTTAGTTTCTCATTTTCTTTTGCCATAACTATGAAACCCACTTGATGAAATTTATGGGTTTGATGCTTTTGATGATGGATTCTTATTATTTTATGTCTAATGACTAATTAACATGAGGAAATTTTCATTTTCTGTGGTGATTTGGGCCTAAACCAAAACCTAGGGTTTTGGAGTTCAAAGCTGCCAAGGGAGGCAGATTCATAGGTCCTTCTTATACAATTTTCTTGAGCTGTTTAACGTGTGATTTTGAAGAAACTCAAAACTTTAAAGTTGTCGATATGGATGTCTACTATATCCCTGAATTTATTTTTTGAATTTAGGGTGAGCTAAAAATGAGATATAAGTACCGAATTGAAACTTGTTCAGAATAGCAACGGGATTGAAACATGAAATGAAAGTTAATTGTTTGAGGACCTTAGAGCTAGAATTGGATGATGAGTTATTCTTATGAAATGATAGAAAATGTTCTATCTAAGTTCTATATAAAGGTAATTTTAATTGGATGAGTATCCTGTGAGATATAGCTAAATAAGTGAAGGGTGTTACTAACCTTAGTGACACAGAAGAGAACAAAAACAGGACAGCTTTAGAAAAATCACAATAAATCCAAATTATACTTTTTTAAAACTTTATTTGGATATGTGATAGCCATATGATGCTATTAAAAATTTCAATTTGAATCATATCAATTGGATAAGAAATGAATAAGTGATAATGATTTTAGTCAGGAAGGGTTCAACTAGTGACACAATATTAAGGCTAACTGTAAATGGGATATTTGGAAACCTTAATGACCGAATTAGAAAATGGTAATAAAAGGAAAGATGTGAAGTTATGTGTTACCTAGAGGTATGGAAATTTTTAGAAACATTGGACCTATGTAGAAAAATTTATGCCTCTATGAATGATACCTGCACAGATGAATCAGTTAAACCGAATAGGTTCAAGTATGATTAAGCTAATCAAGACATAAAGAATCAAGTATTCGGAATTGTGAGCTAAATTTGGACATAATGAAGTCCAAGACTCCTAATTTCAAGGGAAAATTTGGCTTGAAACCATTTTGATCATTATAGAAGAAAATATATATTGATAATGATATTTGCTAAGAAATGAGATTTTTGTAAGAATGACTAATGCGGGTATATGTAATTTTTTATGCATGCTACCCAATAGTTTGTGAAAGCAGACGAGGAATAGAATTAGAAGTAGTACTTAATACCTATCAAGTTCAAGAAGATTAGAAAAGAGATAAGAACCCCTGAGATAGTCGAGGTGAGTATAATTATGCTACTATACTTATGTAGTAATCCTTTTTATCTTGCGGCTTGTTGAATTGTTCTCGAATCTGTATGACTTATTTGATATATGACTCCCTGTGATTGAGTCTAGCATGTTATATGACAGTTTGGCCAGATGATATTCAAATTCTTTGCATATTCTAGCTCCCTTGTTGTGTTGAACCTATTGATTGCAATTCTTTGATGAATTATGTTTTTCTTTTTAACCATGATAGATGAGTTCACAGGATACCCAGTTAATAGGGTATATTATCAGACTATGTGCACATAGGTAACCTATCGGTGATTGGTCATAGCCAGATCCTACCGGGAGAGGGCAAGTCTCTAGGGCCAGGTTAGGCCAACCTTGTCTAGAATCAGAAAAGGGGAGATACGCCGTACTAACATGCCTCTGTCTCTTTCTAAGAAATTCATAAAATCAGAACTCAGAAATGAGAAAGTTCATAATTAGAAATCCTATAGAACTTTATCAAAGAAAGAACCCAGAACTCAGAAAAAAATCCAGAACTCAAAAAAAGAATTCAGAAACTATATTCATTTTTATAACAGAACAATTCATATTTAGATTTATTATTTCTATTCATGTGCTTGTCGCATTTGAGATTTCTTCCTATTTATTCATTGATACCATGTATTGTTGTTTAGAATGCCATAGACCATTCTTATGAAGCTAGCCTTGTGTTTCCTAGCCTCACAAGCATGGTAGCATGTTTATATCTCACTAAGTCGTGTTGTTAGACTCACCTGTCACTATTATCATTTCAGGGGATTAGTAGATCGTACGAGAGAGAAATCCAAGCCTTTTGAGACTAGCTTGGATAATCAGACAAGTAATTGTTTTTGGCATGATGTTAATTACAGATGCTTATAGCTACTCCATGGTTTGTCATAATCATATGTATATGATATATGTATGGATATGCTATGTTATTGAGAATGATGTCTATTGATGATATAAAATGATCATAGATTGATAGATTATAAGTAGATAATGTATGTTAGAATTACAAATTGAGATCCCTGTTTCATTCAAAACTGTTAAGCATGTATATGAATTATTAATCAGACAAATGCTAGATTTTCAGTAGAACATAAAAAAGTTAGGCTTACTACGGGTTTTGGTGGTATTAAGCCTACCCATCCCCTAATGCAACACGGTCCAGAAGGCGGGTCTTGTCAACTCATTTCTATAAGCTTTGATATATCATATTGATTGGGATTGTGAGATATGCAATGGCAAGCTTGTTGTTATATAATAAGTTCATTTCATAGCTACCATTAAGTATAAATTTTATTAGTAATCTTTAAAGCCAAAGACACTAAAAAAATTCCTTAAGCCATACCTTTGAATTAAACTTTGGCATTTAACAATTTTACCACCTTTTACCTCTTATTTCTCAATACAACAAATTTCCTCCTATAAAAGTAAAGTAACCTGAAGTAGATTTTTTGTCCACGATATTCTTTTACCATTCTGCATCTATATATCCTTTAATATTTAGATGGTCATTCTTAATGAACATCATCCCCTTCCTTAGTTAGCCTTTTAGATATTAAAGAATATGAATTACTGCACCTATATGATATTTACTCAGATAATGCATAAATTGGCTCACTACAATCATGATGTAGGCAATGTCTAGACAAATATGGAACAAATAAATAAGCTTATCCACTAGTCTTTAGTATCTTCCTTTATCAATTGGAACTTGATCTTAGTACATACTAAGTTTACGATTCTATATAATTAGGGTATATACTAGCTTATATTCTAATAAATCACCTCCATTAATAGAACCAACATATTTTCTTTAAGAAAGAAATATACTTCTTCATAATCTAGCCAACTTTATCCCCTAAAAAATTATTTAATTCTACATAAAATTTTCATTTTATATTTGATTGAAAATTGATTTTCCAATCTAGAAATTTTCTTCACATCATCTCCTATGATAATATTATCATTGAAATAAACAAGTAAAACATTCACCTTTCCTTATTGAAGCTTTAAGAAGACTGTATAGTTTGAATTGTTTATGTGATAGGCATAATTTTCATAGAAGAACTAAGTTGACCAAACCATTCTCAAGGTTATTGTTTCAATCTATACAATGCCTGATCCAACTTATATACAAACTTAATTTTGGAAGAAACTATATAGAAAAATATAATGTTTATATAGACTTCATCTTGAATATCTCCATAAAGAAAATTTTTCACGTTAAATTGGTGTAATGGATGATCTAAATTTTTTGCAATAGATAATAAAAATTTTAACAATATTTAGTTTAGCTACTAGTGAGAAAATTTCCAAGTAATCTATTCAATATATCTAAGTGAATCCTTTCGGTGTAAGGCTTGCCTTATAATAGTCAATTGATCTGTTAGCATTGTATTTTATAGAAAATTCCCTCTTACACCTTATTAGTTTTTTTTTTTACTTCTAATAGTGAAACTAACTTCTAAGTATTATTTTGTAGAAATATCTTTTGTCTTTTATTATCTCAACCAACCTACCGATTAGGCTATTTAATTATTGAAAAACATATTTTAGGTAATTTATATATGTTATATACACATTTAGTAAGGAGTTATTTATCATCATAAGAAAGCCAACTATTACACCAATCTATTTTAGTTTTTATGAAATTTGATTGAATTATAAATTAAAGTTACCAAACCCCTAGTATGTGTCAATAAGGGGGTTTCTTTCATGGCCATAATTTTTAATAGATTGTTCTTCACATATTACTTTCAATTTTGGATAAAAAATATGGAGGACTTAACCAAGCCTTTAAATAGTTTTCTTTTTATAATTTTATTAAAGAAATGCTTTATGGCCTATGGGTGTTAGCCATCTATAGCCTGCAACTGCCAATTAGGATTAATAAATAATAAAGAATGTTAAAATTACTTTGTTGTAAAGAAAAAGGTCAGGATAAATTTATCAATCATGACAAAAATGAAATTGTTCCCTCCATCTTGATATTCATTTTTTCTTCTTCCCTTCACTTTGACAGGAGGAATTCATTTATATTAGAAGCTTAACTGTGCAGAGTGTTGCTTCCTTTTTACAACTTAAGTTTAGAATACTTTATGTGTGTATTTTGACATTTTCACCTAATATAAGTTATTATTTTTCTATTATCTAACGAACAAGACATCAGTGATCCATCTTAGAACAATTTTCCAAACCATCTTTTTATTTTTTTTCCTAGGGGAGAGAAGAAGAGTTTCAAAATAATAATAAGGAATAATATCATCTTTGTAGGAGTGTTAAATCATGTTGGAAATGCATCTATTTAGTGTGTACTATATAATTAGCCCAAGCAATACCATTCTTCATTTAATTTTAGAGCATGCATATGTGGAAAAAGTACCATCAATAATTTAAAATAACAACTCCAATTATATATCAAACTAGAGTAGAAACAATTTCATGCTTGAACAGAAACTATACAAGGACTTAATACATGTAATCTCAATCAAATATACAAAAAATTACCATCAGTCATTAAAAATAATTACCATGTACACTTTAAAATGAGAATATCTTATTTGAGTACAAATCATACCTCACTTAATGTAAACTATATTAGTGTTCTATTTATCCAATACCTTATCTATGTACAAAAAGTATCATCATTCATTACATGTAAGTTAGATATACACTTTTAAACGGGAATCTACTAACAGAATGGAAATAATATCATACCTTAATATAAATTATATTAGAACTCAATACATTTAATATCGTAACCATATATAAAATTACTATAATGAAATAATAATATCAACTTTAATGAAAAATAGGAATACCATCTTTAAGTACAAACGATAACCTTACTCAATACAAAATATATCAGTATTCTATCCATTCAACACTTCGTCTATGTATAGAAATTCAATCTTTTGTTACCAATAAACAGGTCCTACACTTTAAATTGGGAATGAGATGATTGAGTGTGAAGAATACCATATTACAATAGAAACTATACTAGAACTCAATACATTTAATACCACAGCTATAAATAAAATTTAACATGAAATTTTTGAATTAGGTAATAATTTCAGTGAAAAATGGGAATATCATCTCTGATTATAAACAATATCTTGCCTTAATAAAAATTTTAATATTACCATTTTTTCATTATTATGCCTATGAAAATTACTATTATTTAATATAGATAAGTAAGATATACACTTTTTAATGAAATATATTGGCTGAATGGAAAGAATATCATGCCTTAATACATCCTACACTAGGAATTAGTACATTCAATATGACAATTATATAAAAAATTTACCATGATACAATAATAATAAACAACACCTTCAGTGGAAAATGAGACTACCATTTTGAGAACAAACCATACCCTACTTCAATACAAATGATACTAGTACTATATTCATTCAATACTATATCTATGTACAAAAAATACCATAATTTATTACAGATGAGTAAGGCATAAACTTTTAAATAAGAATATATTGACTGAATTGTAACACTACCATGCATTTATTCAATCTATATTAGGACTTAACAAATTCAATTCCACAATTATGTATAAGAATTACAATAATGGAATAACAACAAAAATCCGCTTGAGTATTGAGTAGAGATAATACGAAGAATCAATGTGAAGAATAGGGATTGGATATGCTTACGTAACAAACTATATCCTTTAAAGATTTTTGTTAAAAACAGTCTAACTACACTCCTATATGGTCAATTATGTTCTTGTTAGAAAATTGGAACGGACAATGTGAAGGACATAGTTTAGTGCATAACCATACCTAAAACTGGTTCTGATAAAGGTTTTATTGATAATGATTAACTACATTCCTATTTGGTAAATTTTGTTGTTGTTAGATATTTTAAATAGAAAAAAATGAAGTACTCAAATTGGTAGGTGACTATGCATCAAACTATATACATTAAAGGTTTTTTTAAACCATAATTAACTTAATTGACGTATGGTCAACTTTGTTCCTATTTAAATTATTAAAGGGAGAATATGAATTACACAGATTGCTACACAATTATATGCAAATCCATATGAAATTAAGGTTTTATTGGACGCTATTAATTACACTCTTGTGCATAAAACCATGTCTATTATTTGTGTTCTTGGATACAGTTAAGTACTGAGTAGTGTGGTAACCTGTGTTTGTATTAGAAATTTTAGAGGATAAATATTAACCTTAAAAATGTTAGTTTATTGGTGATTATGTCTATTGACACCATATTTTTTATTGAATATTTTTCAAAAAATGGACATCTGCTTTTAATATGCAATAGAATTTTGCAAGACGTGTTTGTATCTATTTATTCTTGTTATCAATTGTTATTTTTGTGTAATTTAGTAAGGAAACATAAAAGACATGTGTAACACCCCCTTACCGCAGGGTACGCACCAGGACGCCCGTAGGTCATTCTGGTACATATCCTATGATATGGGAGCGTTACGTACGATTACTATAATTACTCCACATGGCATCATATCAATTTGAATAATAAAACATTAATTGTAAAACACCAAAATTTTAAAACCAAACTCTTCCTCGTTTCATTACTCAAAATCATCAGTTTATACATCATCAAACTGTACAATCTGTACATATTTGTAAAAGTATATACAAACACCTAGTACAGAATGCTGTATGAAAGAGGAAGAAATACGACAAGCTATCTAGGTCATCCCAAAAATCCCAGCTGACCGACCTGTGAGCCATGACCTGTAACATCCCGGTCCCACCTAACGGGTCGGATCAGGGAAACGGGTCTATGAGAAGACCAATGAGAGAAGTAAGGA
>JANQBM010000008.1:37581608-37599581 GCA_025594535.1 Erythroxylum domingense
GGACTAAATATGCATTTAATCAAGCAAAAATCAATACCACAAAAATTGTCCCAATCCAATATCAATCATACCCTTAACCGAAAACAAACTCACTCATATATATCCATCAATGCAGCACAAATCACAGTCATAGTATATAATTGCATTAAGTAAATCCACAAGAATTAAAATAAATAAGGAATAAAAACAAATCAAAAACACCCAATGTAGTTGCTGTCGTCCAAGTAAAGCTCCTCTTCTAACATGCCACTGTTCTATTTTTTTTCTACTGCTGACGTCTTCTTCTGTTGCTGTATTCTCTCCTTCCTCCTTATCACTGTAGCTGCTGTGACGAATTAAGTTGGAGGTTTTTGTCTGCCCCCACTGTTCATGCATACACTCTTCTCTTCTGTTTTTACTCCACTTCTAGTGTAGCTCTCTTTTATTTTTCCAGACCACTAACGTCACTCTTTTCCTCTCTAACAAAGCACACTTCTCTTCTTATTTTTCAGACCATGCACGCTACCTTCTCTCTTTGTCTCCTATTTTCGTTCTTATCTTCCCAACCATGCACGTACACACTCTTTTTTTTTTAAACCATGCACACTCTTCTCCTCTCCAACAACCCACCAGATCACCTTCTTGTTATGACCACTAACGTCTCTTTTCTCCTCAAGCACAGCTGCTGTCTCGCTCTCTCCTCTCTTTCTATTTTTCTGTTTTTTCGTTTTTTCTCTCTCTAACTCACGCCACTCTCATCTCTTTATCAGACCACTCACTTCACTCCTCTTCTTTTACGCACAAGCTTTCTTTTTTCAGACCAGCCACGCTCCTCTCCTTCTCTTTTCTGTTTTCGTTCCTCCCTTCCCAGACCATCACTCACGCTTCTCTCTTCTCTCCTTGAATTTTCGTTTTTTTCTCTCTCTAGATCACGCCACTCTCTTCTTTTATTTTCACTACTCCCGCTACTCACTTCTCTTCCACTCTACACTTCCTTTTATTTTCGTTACCCCCTTTTCCAGACCATACACTCTCTTTTATATTTCTGAACACTCACGCTTCTCTCCTCTATTACGCACATTCCTCATTTTCTTAAACAACAACTCAGAGGACCCCAGCAAAACTTCTCCTGCGTGTTTTTATCCCCCCTTTCCAGCCTGCCCTCCAGCCTTTTATCTCCTTCTTTTTATTAAAAATCAACGCACACTTCCTTTAGCTTTTCTTGGTCTGGTCTCTTTATTTCCCATACTGTTGTCTCCATTTTCCAGCCTGCCCTTCATGTGGTTCTGCATCTTTTTCTTTTTCCTTTTGCTTCTCACTGTTGTGCATCATGTGGTGTGGGCTGTGCTCATCCCCACTGCATGGGTTGCGTCATTTTCTGCATGTGGTGTAGTTTCTTCACTTCATGATATTTGCTGACTCTCCAACGCCTGCGTTTTACTTGTTCACGTCGTCGTTTTTGCTGGTGCATGGCATGGCTGCATTTTTCTCTCTTTTCCTTGCCAAAACGTTAACGTTTATTTGAGTGTCCAAACGTTAACGTTTTGGCTCTGGCTTCTTTTAATGGTTTTTCTTGCTTTAAGCTTTTAAAGGTCCCAAATTTAATATGTGCCTAGAATTAAAACAAATAGTTCTAAATTAGTGCAATTTAAACATGAATTGGGCAAAAAGTTTAATAAATTATGTATTTAAAATCAACAAAAAATGCCCATTAACAGTCATGAGTTTAGCAAATAATGTACCAACGAGAGACTTGTCCATACAACAAAAAAGGTCTTTCACAAATTTAAAATTTTCTTTAGCACTTTTAGTTTATGGAATAATGTTCTTAATATTGTTGGAAATAGTTACTTGTATGAAATTAAGACATAATTTGTTAAACCTTCCTATATTTTGTAATTTGTCTTCTCAACTTCATTGATTGTATCCACAATGGCAGTAAGTCTTTTTTTTTTCAATAATGCTAAACTAAGATATAAAACACCTAAATGGAAATTTACTTGGGCACATCATTTAGAGTTGTTCAAACTATTAAATACTATAACACAAGAAGCATGCGAATGACGAGAAATAGTTGCAAATATATAAATGCTCATTAAGTCATCATATTCAAATAATTAGGCATTTAGGATACTGAAAGTTTCTTTTGGGCAAACTTAATAATATATTATCATAAATTTAATGTCATACAAACTTTATCAGTTAATCAAATAAAAACTCCTCAATTACAATCAATATCTTTAGATACATAACATATTTGATGGGTTAATATTGATTTTTCTCTATTATGCTTATTAGTCATGGAGTATTAATTTACCCTTGGGTAAATTCTAAGATTCTATCAAATAATAAACATCTTTTATTCATATAATTAATTCAATAATAAGTATTAATAATTTATGAATAATTGACTATTTATACACTAAAAAATTCACTTAATTTGTTTGGTAACTTTAGTGACTAATAAACAATCCTTTTTATAATGTTATACATAAATTTAATATATAATACATAATTTTAAATTTAATAATAAGATACATAAATTTAACATCAGATCATTAATAAAATTCGTAAAATTTATAACATGAGAATAAAATAAAAATGTCATTAAATTCTAAACATAAAAATTAGAAGAGGATAACACGTAAGTTCTAATATAAAAGAAATCTGTTTTAAAGAATTTGACAATTACACCATTTATAAACGCTTTTAAATTCTATGATTTGACTTAAACAAGGCACCAATAGTCAACGCCATAATACTTCCGTGGCATTTGTGAAGGACTTCCTGACACATATCCTCGCTTTTACTCTCAGTACTTGGCCAATGTGCTCCTTTTTTTTACTACTTAGCTAAGCAGATCTGAACCTTTTTTATAGAATAGAGTCATAGTTATTGTACGATTCAGTAACTGAGCTTGGAATAACATGTAGTTAAACATGAAGAAGAACAAAGCTCTTCCATTTATATGAAAACGTTGATATTCTTCGGGAAAGTAAAAGGAATCCAGTCAATTTCAGAACCAAGTGACGAGTACTTAAAAAAAAAAGTATTCAAGAACGATAAATGGATAAAGGACATCTGATAAAATTATAAAGGCCTGATAACTTGACAATTCCAACAACCTTAAAAAATAAAGGTTGATGAGCTAACATACCAAACATTTGCTATGGCACTACATGTAAAACATAAAATTTATGACTTAAAATCGAAATTGACATTCATTACTTTAGGATTTTAAATAAACAATTATCACAATTCGTTAGATTATATATTATATACCTGATGCAAAATATGTCATTATCATAAAGAGACGAAAATTTACTATATTATTAGTTAAAATTGATTTTTCTATCTTTACTTTCTTACGACTTTATAAACTTAGATGACAATTTACTATATTATTAGTCAAAATAAATAGTTGATATTTTTTTACTGTTAAATAGACCAAATAAGACTCTATTTAAGAATATTACTAATATATATATCGGCCACATTCTAACAATTAACGTCTTAAATATTATTGTTTATCTTGAAGGTTTGTGGAACAGAGTTGCCATAAGGCCTTCCACGCATTTGATGTCAAGTGTTTGCCAAAGAAATAGTAGAAGCCTCGTTGTTGGTTACCCTAGGCAAGATCAAACGTTAAGCTGATTTCACAGTATAGTGGCACTATAGTTGTAATTCCAGAATAAATTATCTTCCATCTAACTAGCTTGGGGATGAAGGCTATTCAAGAGTGTCTAGGTCAAACAATTCATCAACTGGGAAAGGAATAAGGTCAGAGTGAGAATCGGGGAAGTTGTTAGTGTTTTTCTTAAAAAAAGTAGAGTATATATATTTTTCTTGTAAACGACACCCTTCCAAAAACTATGTAACCCTGGCCAACTTACTAAAATGCACCGTTGAGACCCAATATTACAATATAACATTACTCAGTTAGTAGCTTCAGGGCAATCTTTCGAAGCCTCCAAAAAGAGCATCCAAATTAGGGATTCCATTTCCTTTATCTTCCCAAAGGATCATGGATTTACTTAGATTTGAATCTTATTCCTCTTTTCTTTACCTCTCTAATAAACTTCCACTAAGAGATAAGTGGATATTGAATATGCTTTCAATGTGTATATTCAACCATTACCGATAAAAGAATGTGTAAGCTTTCTTCACAATGATAAATATCTTAGTGGGAAATAACTTAGTGAACCACTAATGAGACCATTTAGGACTATTAAATAGTAACTTGATGGTGGACCATTTCAATGGAAATTAGTGATCAGATGCTATCTCGATACATTATTTGATATTATCTCCTTTGTTTTAGATTTATTTTGGTGCTTAAATATTAAAATTAATGTTTGTTTTGTTTTACGAGATGAAAATTGGAACTCTATTGATGATAATCACGAATTTTGGATAAAGTGAAAGATTGTTACAAGGATAAGACTGATCACTTAAAGAGTTAGAGTTTAACTGTAAGACTTCTATCTATCCTTATCATATAGGAATTTGAATTTGAATTAGATAGGTATCTTTACAAGTTAGAATTAGATTAGGATTAGATCAGAAAACCCTACAAAAGGGACCTTCCATACTTTCCAAGAATAATCAAGTTCTTTCTTCTTACGTTTTTTGCAATGCTTTATCTTTCTTCTATTTTTGTTATAAGAGGAAAAGCCACGTGTGGCTAAACTTAATCTTTCTGGTTCAAGAGGATTCAATATGCTAGTTGTAACTTTATGAGGTTTGGTGTTCTCAACTTTTTATTCACGTTTTAATTTAAGTATTTCTTGTTTTGAGTTCTCATATTTCATGATTGATTAATCTAGCAATTTAATTTAATATTGATTATTCTATCGTTATCCATGAATTCAGTGGTTTGTAATTGTCATTAAAGATTGGTACAAGTAACAAATAAGTTATTTATGAAATTGCATATTTAATTTATGATAAACAAGAAAATTAAATTGAATAGTTATAGCTATTTCGATTATTTAATTTAGGGTTTAGTTTTTTTCATGAAGCTTATTGCTATCATTCATTTAATATGGGATGTTATCACACCCAATCAATGAATGGTAAGTTTTGGTTTGAATGCTAGGTTTGAACTAATTAATTTAGGAAAATTTGAGACTTATTACGGTTATCCTAATTTTAGACTAACTGTTTGAATCGTGAAAATACTTTTTTTAGACTAGTGATCAATGTTACAATTGAATAAGATCTTTCCCTTGAATCAGAGTTTGGTAATATTGACTTTCTTACTTTTATATTTAGTTGATTTAATTTGATTTCTTATTAATTTTAGTTAATTAGTTACTTAATTAAAACCCCCCTTTTTTATTTCATTACTTGAAATTAAGAAACTACTATCTGGTTCTCTTCGGATTCGGTCTGGTTCCATGTCTACTATAAGAAATTTGGAGAATCAAAATTATTTTAGGGGCTTTGACAACCCAATCAATTAGGCATAGAGTTTTGTTAGTGCCAAGGAATTTAAAGAGGAAGTTGTTGACTATGTAATGGACATAAAATTTAAGATGAAATGGAAGAGAAAGATTCAAAGAGGATTAGGGTTCGAATAAGATTGGGTGTATAAAAGGATGCAAATGGGAATTATATGCTTCATATGACAACAATGATAGATGTCTCAAAGTTAAAATTTTCAAGCAAGAGCATATTTACTTCACCGTAAATAAATCAAAAATAGTTTTATAAAGTTTTGTGAGCCATTTCTATAAAATAATTTTGGAGAAGCCAGAATTATAGTTGTTAAAATGATGGGGGAATGTAAAAAGAAGCTTAACATATATAAAAATTATAGTATCTATGGAGCTATAAAAAGAATTGAGAAAAGAGAGGGAAAAAAGATATGTTAGTAAGTATTCAAAGTAATAACGATATGTGCATGAGTTAAAAATTAGCAATCTAGGATCAACTGTGGAGCTTTAGTTTTCAAGGAATCAATAATCCTCAATACTGTAATTAAAAAGGCTATATATATATTGGAATCTATAAAAAGAAAATGGAGGATGGTTGGTTTCTCTAATCTATGTTTCAAGAGAAACTTATAAATATGATTGTAAGTGATAAAGCTGGATGAATGTATCCAGTAGCATAAATTATTATAAAAGTTGAAAACATAGTGATATAGAATTAGTTTATGACTCTCTTAACGTCTAACTTACAGTTGTGTGTTGAAGATGGTCTTACATTAATTTCATATATGTAAAAGGTAGTATAAATTTAATATCATATATTCATATATTTTCATTATAAATTTCAATGATTTATTTTGTTGTTTGGACATTTAGGGTCTCATAATTGCTATTGTCATGAAATTAATAAATGCCACTCATAAAATATATGTAAGACACATTTATTACACTTGGTATAGTGCATGTGACAATTATTAATTTGTTATAATTCATTTGCATATCCTTCATTTTAGTTATTTCTAATATATACATAAACAATGAAAGATCATAAGAAGTGATATTTGGATATACAATATATAAGGCTAAACTCATAGTTATCCTTTGAATTAAGGGATTTTTATAGCTTTAGTTTCTATAAATAAGTAATTCTAATGACTCACATAATATTCCCCCTTAAGTTGGTGCATCAATATCTTTAACAAACAAGTTATCAAGTGAGCCATGAAAATTTTTGAAGGAAACTATCTTTGTGGGAAATTAAGATTCTATTTTATGAAATGTTTACCCATTTCCGTATGCTTTGATATATCATATTGATAAGGATTATGAGATATGTCAATGGCAGGCTTGTTGTTATATAATAAGTTCATTTCATAGCTGCGATTAAGTATAAATTTTATTAGTAATCTTTAAAGCCAAAGACACTAAAAAATCCTTTAGCCATACCTTTGAATTTAACTTTAGCATACAATGTTACCACCTTTTACCTCTTATTCCTCCATATAACAAATATCCTCCTATAAAAGTAAAGTAACCTGAAGTAGATTTTTTGTCTATGGTATTCGTTTACCAATCTACATCCATATATCCTTCAGTTTTTACATGGTCATTCTTAATGAACGTCATTCCCTTCCTTAGTTAGCCTTTTAGATATTAGAGAATATGAACTACTACACCTATATGATATTTACTCAGACAATGCATGAATTAGCTCACCACAATCATGATGTAGGTAATGTCTAGACAAATATAGGACAAATAAATAAGCTTATCCACTAGTCTTTGGTATCTTTCTTTATTAATTGGAACTTGATCTTAGTACATACTAAGTTTATGATTCTACATAATTAGGGTATATACTAGCTTATACTCTAATAAATCACCTTTACTAATAGAACCAACATATTTTCTTTAAGAAAGAAATATACTTCTTCATAATCTAACCAACTTTATCCCCAAAAAAATTATTTAATTCTACATAAACTTTTCATTTTATATTTTATTGACAATTTATTTTCCAATCTAGAAATTTTCTTTACATCATCTCCTATGATAATAATGTCTTTGACATAAACGAGTAAAACATTCACCTTTCCTTATTGAAGCTTTAAGAAGAGTGTATGGTTTGAATTGCTTATGTGATAGCCATATTTTTTTTATAGAAGAACTAAATTGACCAAACCATTCTCAAGGTTGTTGTTTCAATCTATACAATGGCCGATCCAACTTATATACAAAATTAATTTTGGAAGAAACTATATAGAAAAATATAATGTTTATGTCGACTTCATCTTGAATATCTCCATAAAAAAAGGTTTTTTTCACATTAAATTGGTGTAATGGATGATCTAAATTTGTTGCAATAGATAATAAAACTTTTAACAATATTTAGTTTAGTTACTAATGAGAAAATTTCCAAGTAATCTATTCAATATATTTATGTGAATCCCTTCGTTATAAGCCTTGCCTTATAATAGTCAATTGATCCATTAGCATTGTATTTTATAGAAAATTCCCACTTACACCTTATTAGGTTTTTTTTGCTTTTGATAATGAAACCAACTTTTAAGTATTAGAAATATCTTTTGTCTTTTATTGTCTCAACCAACCTACCGATTAGGCTATTTAATTGTTGAAAAAAGTGTTTTAGGCAATTTATGTATGTCATATACACATTTAGTACAGAGTTATTTATCATCATAAGAAAGCTAACTATTACACCAATCTATTTTAGTTTTTATGAAATTTGATCGATTTATAAATTAAAGTTAGCAACCCTTTAGTAAATGTCATTAAATGGGTTTCTTTCATGCCCATAATGTTTAATAGATTGTTCTTCACATATTATTTTCAATTTTGGCTAAAAAATATGGAGGACTTAACCAAGCCTTTAAATAGTTTTCTTTTTATAATTTTATTAAAGAAAATGCTTTATGGCCTATGGGTGTTGGCCATCTATAGCCTAAAACTGCCAATTAGGATTAATAAGTAATAAAGAATGTTAAAATTACTTTGTTGTAAAGAAAAAAAGGTAATGATAAATTTATCAATCATGAAAAAAATGAAATTGTTCTCTCCATCTTGATATTCATTTTTTCTTCTTCCCTTCACCTTGACATGAGGAATTCATTTATATTTCGAAACTTAACTGAGCAGACTATTGCCTTCTTTTTACAAGTTAAGTTTGGAATACTTTGTTTATGTATTTGGACATTTTCACCTATTATAAGCTATTATTTTTCTATTATCTAACAAACAAGACATCAATTATCCATCTTAGAACCATTTTCCACACCATCTATTTATTTTTTTCCTAGGTGGAGAGAAGAAGAGTTTCAAAATAATAATAAGAAATAATATCATCTTTGTAGGAGTGCTAAATCATTTTGGAAATGCATCTATTTAGTGTGTACTATATAATTAGCACAAGCAACACCATTCTCCATTTCATTTTGGAGCATGCATATGTGGAAAAAGTACCATCAATAATTTAAAATAAGTAACAACTTCAATTATATATCAAACTAGAGTAGAAACAATTTCATGCTTGAACACAAACTATACGAGGACTTAATACATGTAATCTCAACCAAAACATTAAAAATAATTACAACGCTCAATTTAAAATGAGAATACTGTATTTGAGTACAAATCATACCTCACTTAATGTAAACTATATTAGTGTTCTATTTATCCAATATCGTATCTATGTACAAAACGTATCATCCTTCATTGCATGTAAGTAGATATACACTTTTAAACAGGAATCTACTAACTGAATGGAAATAATATCATGCCTCAATATAAACTATATTAGAACTCAATACATTTAATACCATAACCATATATAAAATTACTATAATGAAATACTAATATCAACTTTAATGAAAAATAGGAATACCAACTGTGAGTACAAACGATACCCTAATTCAATACAAACTATGCTAGTATTCTATCCATTCAATACTTTGTCTATATATAGAAATTCAATCTTTTGTTACCAATAAATAGGTCCTACACTTTAAATTGGGAATGAAATGATCAAGTGTGAAGAATACAATATTACAATAAAAACTATACTAAAACTCAATACATAATACCACAGCTATAAATAAAATTTAACATGAAATTTTTGAAATAAGAATTAGTTTCAGTGAAAAATGGGAATATCATCTCTGAGTATAAACAATATCTTGTCTTAATAAAAATTTTAATATTACTATTTTTTCATTATTATGCCTATGAAAAAGTTATTATTATTTAATACAGATAAGCAAGATATAAACTTTTTTATGAAATATATTGGCTAAATGGAAAGAGTATCATACGTTAATACATCCTATACTAGGAATCAGTACATTCAATATGACAATTATATAAAAAATTTACCATGATACAACAATAATAAGTAACAACTTCAGTGGAAAATGAGACTACCATTTTGAGAACAAACCACATCCTACTTCAATACAGACGATACTAGTACTATCTTCATTCAATACCATATCTATGCGCAAAAAATGCCATAATTTATTACATATGAGTAAGGCATACACTTTTAAATAAGAATATATTGACTGAATGGAAACACTACCATGCATTTATTCAAACTATATTAGGGCTTAACAAATTCAATTCCACAATTATGTATAAGAATTACAATAATGGAATAACAATAAGTATCAACTTGAGTATTAAGCAGAGATAACACCAAGAATCAATGTGAAGGATAAGGATTGGATATGCTTGTGCAACAAATTGTGTCCTTTAAAGGATTTTGCTAAAAATAGTCTAACTACACTTCTATGTGGTCAATTATGCTCTTCTTAGAAAATTTGAATGGACAATGTTAAGGACAAAGTTTAGTGCATGACCATACCTAAAACTAGTTCTAATAAAGGTTTTGTTGATAATGATAGTAAATTGTGTTGTTAGATATTTTAAATAGAAAAAAATGAAGTACTCAAATTGGTACATGACTATGCATCAAACTATGTACATTAAAGTTTTTTTAAGACATAATTAACTAAATTGACGTATGGTCAACTATGTTCCTGTTTAAATTATTAAAGGGAGAATATGAATTACATAGATTGCTACGCGATTATATGTCAATCTATATGAAATTAAGGTTTTATTAGACACTATTAACTACACTTTTGTGTATAAAACCATGTCTATTATTGGTGTTCTTAGATACAGTTAAGTACTGAGTAGTGTGGTAAGCTGTGTTCATATTAGAAATTTTAGAGGAGAACTATTAACCTTTAAAATGTTAGTTTATTGGTGATTATGTCTATTCCCTTGTATTGATGCCATAATTTTTATTGAATATTTTTCAAAAAATGGGTATCTGCTTTTAATATGCAATACAATTCTTCAAGATTTGTTTGTATATTCCATTTATTCTCATTATAAATTATTATTTTTGTGTAATTTAGTAAGGAAACATAAAAGATATGAGTATCAAACAAAAATTTCAACTTGTATTTATGAAATGAAGTAAAAATATCAACAAAATTTATGATATCAAGTAAAAAAAATTGGAGTTACATATGAACCTTTTTGTTTTTTGCCTTTTGTGGGATCAAGAAAATATTTCCTTCTTGGAGTATTATGATTGGATTAAGGTACATTATTAAGTTTTTCTATAGCTACATTAATATGTATATGAGAGTTTAAAGTGGTAATATTGCTTTAAGATATGATAGGTAGAGATTTAGAGGGTTTTGTTGTAAAATATATATTAAATGTCAAAAAAATTTCTAATTAAAAAATTTTAAGCTTTATTGATATTTTTTTAATAATGCAAGTTAGTGTACTGAGGAGAGGAGAAGAGTTTTAAAATAAATAACAAAGAATAATATTATCTATGTTTGAGTGCTAAATCATCTTGGCATACAACAATCTTTTATGTTCTATATATTATTATATATAGTTGATGTCATTTAGCATATGTTGATATATGTTCTATGATATAGTGGTACATTTTATGTATGTTAGTCATATATTCTAAATATTGTTATGGTATTTATGTTATAATATAGGTGGAGTAGTATAGATAAGTAATAAAAGAGAATGAAGTTATTTAGATGCGACGACCTTACGTAGTAAGATAGAGGATATTAAGCCATAGGTGGTATTTAAATTGGGAATAAGTTTGAAAGTTGAGAAATGATTTTTAGTTTTCACGGTATCAAATTATGGTGGCTTAAATAGAGAAGTGCATCAAGGGTTTTATGTGACAAGAAGATACTACTTAAGTATAAAGGAAAATTCTATTGTTTAATAATTAAGCAGGATATGCTCTATGGGCAGAATGTTGGCTTATCAAACAGGTGCATAGTCATAAGTTAATGGTGGGGGAGATAAGGGTACTTCGTTGGATGTGCAACCTTAGTAGAAGAGGTCAGGAATGTAACAGTAAGAGAAAAATTAAAGGTGGCTAATATTAATGAAAAATTGACAAGGCTTAGGTGGTTCAGACTAGTTAAGAGGAGACATCTTAATGCTCCAGTAAAAATATGCAAGAAGATTGTACTTAGGGATAGTAAAAGGATAAAAGGAAGGATTAAGAAGTATTGGAGGGAGCCGATCAAGAATTATATGACTCTATTGAAAATTATCAAGGACATGGCCTCAATAGAAAACTTTGGTGTACTAGGATATGAGTAAAGGATCTTATATAAAGAGGCCCTTCTCTTTCTCATAGGTATTTTAAACATTTTCCTTCGAGTCTTACATCTTATATTTGACCTAAACATTTAATATTTAGTAATTCCCTTTAAGTTATTTAGCCTAAACATTTTCTTATAATGACTTGTTTGTTTGATCTATTTACTTGTCTTCTTTCTTGCTTGTGTATTTATTTACTTATTTTATCTTTTATTTCTATTTGCTACCTTATTCTATATTTATTGTATTACTTTTTATATTTCTTTTTGTACGTATTTTTTATTTATATTTTATTATTATTATATTTATGTTTATTTTTATTATTTTATTATTGTTACAAGTATATTTTATTTAATATTTATTATTATATTTGTATATTAGTTATTTGTTTATTTATTCATTATATATATATATATATATATATATATTGTTCTTAATGTGGGTCTAATAGAAATAGCCTCTCTACTAGTTAAGGATAAGGCTGTGTATTTTTGGACCTCCGTAGACCTTGCATCTAATGGGAATTCTACTAGGATGTTGTTGTTTTTTTTTTTACTAAAAATATAAAAGATGCCATGGTTTTATGTTTGTTGTAAGGGGATGAAAGAAATATGAGAATGGAGACTTTAAGATAAGAAAATTTATGTGTCTCAAAGATCGATCACACAAACCATGAGAATTGAATATAGTGAAACCTAGAAATATTGGAAGAATTGGGTGAAATACTTGGGTACGTTGTCGATCTGATGAAGGAATTTAGAGTGTGAGTAAGTTTGAAGATGTGCATAACCATAAAATAAATCCAATTAATGTGAGGTTTATGAGGCAACATTAGTTTTTCAATACTCATATTAGAAATAGATTGGAAATGAATGACAATTGTAAGATTAATCTATGCACAAATGTATGGACTATTATTGTATATATAGGTGGATATGAAAGCATGACAATTTTACACAAAGACTGTCTTAGTTATATAAACTAGTTGAGGAGAGTGAGGCCTAAAGTAAATGATGCAAAAGTATTTTATAAGATGTTTATTATAATAAAGAAGAAGGATAATATGATTTTTACTAAATTGATTATGATGAGGAAGAAAGTATAAGGAATTTTATTTAGGCCAATTTGAGGAGTCGTGCATCCTATTATGAATTTAGTGATGTAGGGACGCTTGATACAACTTAACTTATCAATAAATAATAAATTTTGTTTGCCTTATTTATGGGTGTTAACCACTATAGTCAATATGTTCTGCTTGGTTATGCATTATTAGGAAGCAAGATTACTAACAATTCTATTTGCTATTTTGTACATGATTGAGTTTTATGAATTGGATTTCATATGGCATTATGATTACTAATGAGTCTAAAAGTGTAGGTAACACCATTGAGGTGGTATTCCTACTATTAGATATACACTATGTTTTTGACATATACTAAAGAAATTACTTAATAAATTTTGTGCTTATAATAGTTATAAGATGTTAAAAAAATATTTTTATGGATTTGGAATGTTACAAAGAATATTGATGAATTTGAGGGAAAATAAGATGAAAAGGTGATGGAATTTCACTTAGGAGATAATTTATAAGTGAAGTCTATTTTATGTTTTAGGATATTTTTAGGCAGAAATGATGTTGGCACAAAGAAGCAAGGGGATGAATGCTTACATTCATGGCTATCTGCATATCCATAGCATATTGAGATAATTTATTGAGCAATATAGGCATTTAATTAGGAAATATATTGAGCAAAAAATGGATTTTGCTTACTTGAGTGCAGGGAGTAATATATCCTTAGTTACATGATTTGATATTGAAAAGAAATTTTACAAGGCATACATCAATTCCCTATTTTGTATTATACAAAAAGAACTAAAACATTTCATGTACTACAAGGTGAATAAAAGTTCAAGTGAATGAAATAGCAATATTTACAAGTAGAGGAGGTGGATGAAGGTTGCAATGTGATCAGTGTAGTTACATTAGATACGTCACACCCACTAGCCAAGTTTATATACATTTTTTTCAAATTTAAAGGGATTGTTTGTCATCATATGTTCAATATTTTAACAAGGTTGAAGATCAATCAATTGCCACAAATTTCGTTTATTAGGAGGTGGAGAAGGATATAGTTTGGTGGCATACAAAAATAAAGTTTAGTAGTAAATGAAAAGATGATGATGGCATGATTAACAAGATGAATAAATTGGAAGCAATTTTTTATAAAGAATTTGTTTATGCTAGTTATAATGCAATGAAATTTCCTATATATACGATTTTTAGAAAAAACTAATAAAATAATTATGTACTAGGAATGAAATTGAATTATTAGATATTTATAACCATTATAGGCTTAGTGACTTTGCTCAAGAAGACATTATGTTGAAGGTCTAATTATCTTTAGACTATATGGTAGGCTAAGAGTCAAAAGTTTGAAATCTTAAGAGGAGGAGGTCTAGCAGAAGGAACATAAAAAATAGGTTAATTGTTGAAGAATTTGTTCTGATACGAGTAATTTGAGATATTGAATGTGTTTTTTTATTATTATTTTTGCAAGATAATACTAAATGATAGATCATATATATAATTAGTTTTTAGATGTTATTAGTTCAATGTTATGATAGTTGTGGAGAAAATTTTGGAAACTTGTATAAATGCTAAAGAAAAGAGGGTTAGAATTTGAACTAACACATAACAAATGCCATTTGTTCACAAATTGTGAATAAGTTGTTAGCTCAACTTTAACTAGTTATATTAATTTATTAATGTCTATGAAATATCTTAGAAGCAGCTGAAAGATGTATTTCAATAAAAACTTATAAAGGAAGTGTGGTTCATTCTTTATCATAATTAATGATGGTGTTGTATTAAAGGATTCATGAAAATTTTTAATTAAATGTTATGTTGTTTTATAATTCAATAATTAATGGGGAAATAGATAAAAACATTAAAATTTTGGTTTCTTTTTCATGGTATTGGTATAAAACAAAGTAAGGTCACATATCTTATAATTATAGTCTTTATATGCTTAATTAGGTAATATAAGAAATTCCAATACAACATATAATAAAAAAATTGGATCATGGTTTGATATTTATTAAATTTTAACTTTCTTTTACGAATTGATTAGCTTAGGAAAAGGTTTTACCGAATTGAAATTGTTATAATCATGCATGGCTTGTGTTATCAAGTGAAATAGTTATGATAATGCATATGACATATTATAATACATGGGACCTTATGATATAGAAATAAGAATTTCTTATTCTACAAGCACTCATATGTCATAACATGAAAATTTTGTTTAATTGATAACCAAGACAAGTTCTCCGTTTCAAATACTCTGTTTGTTTGATGGGCCCACATTCAAGTAATGTGTTATTTGATTTCTATCTTGTTTTTGTATTGTATTTATTTGAACTTGTATGATGATGCTTCATCTCATGAATTGATTTATGAAAGTATTCTTATCAAATGAGAAGGCCAAAAGTAATATATGCATATTTGACCATATTTATACCCCATATTTGATGTGTTTTTGCTTGATATTTTATACTTTTATTGTATATTTGGTAGGTAATAAGGTCCAAGTGAGTTTATAGGTTTTAACTGCCTTCACAAATTTAAAGGAGAAGATGAAAACATGACATAAAATGAAGATTTGAAGCAAAAAAGGGATACACAATTATGCATCAGATTGTGTGTCACGACCCAGAACCATATTGGGCATATGACAACCGCCGCATACCCGAACTAAGGATACATCATGGTACCACTTAACCCGACTATGTAAGGCTAACTATACATTCTTTTAAACAAAAATAAATCAATCAATAAATAAAAATCGGGCAGCACAACTATTGTATTTTAAAATCCCAAAACCTAATTGCAACACCTGGAGATCAATTTGAAACACACTTCTATCTTCGCATTAAACTCAACCACAACTTCCAGACTTTTAAGTCCACTCAAGAGCAATCTCAGTAACAGTACATAATTTTCATACATAAGATCATTTACAAATCATAAGACAGTCACGCATTAATTTACACATTCATCAAACATGTCTACATATTCATGAGCCACTAAACAACAAAATAACAAAATAGAGACTACTCACGTGCGGTAATGGCCCAAAAATATCAAAAGACCGCACGATCCAATCAAAGCTTCAAGTTCACCAAATTAACCTGCATGGTTGGAAAGCGGAGGGGGTGAGTACGCTATGTACTCAGTGAGCAGGAAAAACATAGATCACAAACAGAGCTTGGTACACACCAAGATAGTAAAGATAACTTGAGGATGGGTTCACACATCTAGCATGCACACAACTACTCATAAAATGAAGATACATGACATAGAAACATATAGGCCTAGCCTATGACTCAATACATACCAGTTAGGAACCACATAGGCCTAGCTTATTAATCACTCATCCGATGGACATAGGTTCTAGTTCCAATACACAAGAGTTGAAAAACAATTACATGTATAAATCAAATCTCATAGGGAAGCCAAATATCATAATAGGTCAAATAGTTATGTGTGTTTCCACTAAGCGGCCAAACTAGTGTGCACACCCACCGATTCCTAATATTGGCTCGACTTTCTTCTGTGGTGAGTCTTGACTACAGTCGACAAGAGCGTCATGACCCTAGGTAATGACCTCGTCGGTGACCAGACCTCTAAGTGTGCAATCACCTGCAAGTCTCGTAGAATGGTATTGATACGAGGACTTGACTTTTATGTACTAGTGTCAAGGATACGGGGGTCACTTAATCTGTTATGCCTAGCACACGATTGGCCAATCGTTATCTCATCAATCAAAAATCATATATAAATATTAAGTACCAAAATCAAGTAAGGTACCATGTCCTTATTTATCGGTCCAACCTATAAAATGGAACCTTGCTATGGCTTTAAGCCAAAAGAGAACACATACACGTAGCATCTATGACTCAGTTATACATATGTAAGTTTTAACACATTATTTAATGCAATAAAAGTCATCAATTGCATTCCAAGTGCAAAGTTGTTCATTTGAGGTTCAATTCTACAAGGCATTACCTAAGTTCAAAATTCACATACAAGTCATCATGCATATCTTAGGTTGTCCTAATCCCATTTGAGAGATATGATTTCTCCAACTCACCTAAAAAATATACTCCTTTTGACTTCAACAATCCTCGTTACGATTTCCTTGATCAATAGCTCCCGAGCCTTTATACATACAAGATATCATGTATTACTACTCAAACATATATCTCATATGTATAAGCCACCATATAAATGTATAAAACACAAACTTTTTTATTTTCCAAGGCATTTAATGCCTTTGTGATAATGTGTAAATCTAGCATGTTTTAGTTCCTAATTCTATGCTTATTTGGTGATTTATTATGCTTAAATGTGAGCTTTTACTTGTTTTTATATATTTTAGTTAGGGATTGCCAGATGTGATGAGAATGTAGCATTTTGAGCATATTTGAGGAGTTTTTTATCATAAGGGCTGATGCTGAAGTTTTCTTGGACGTTTTTGACGTTACCAGGAGTTAGCCTTGCCCAAGTCTAACTGCCAGGGACAAAGTGACGGGCTGAAACTACTTAGACAGCTGGACTCGCGTTTTTATTTGACATTTTAAGCTAATTTAACAGCTTAGTAGGAAGAGTTAAACATTATTTAAGTGGGCCTTTTTGTTATATTAATGTTGGCCCCACTTTTTATTAATATATAAGTGAATTTTAGGGTTTGAGCAGGACACTTTTTGCCTCCTACATCAGTATTACGAATTTCAACTTATTTTTTCAGAATTTTACTTGTTTTCTCCATAGCCATTAGAGGCTAAACTCTTCCTTTCAGCCAGGGGTTAATTCGAAGTGGAT
>JANQBM010000008.1:37600926-37620492 GCA_025594535.1 Erythroxylum domingense
AATTTCACTTCCTAATGAAATAAAATCATCTTTGAAATAAATAATTAAATCCTTATAATTCAAGCTAAGGCAAAAATACAAATGAACTATAATGCTTAATTCGACAAAATATTTCTGGGGCCAACAATAAAGACTGTGTTCTTTACATTTTTGAAGCATAATTTGATGTTATTTATTAAAACAATAAACAAAAAGAAAAAAAAAAGAGGTCGAAAGAGTTATCATTTAGGATTTTTGAATTTTTATTTATGGGTTTTCTAAGGTTCAGTAGGTTTATGTGTATATGGGGCTATGCTTGGTGATGGGGTTTATGAATTTGATCAATCTTATGAAGATTGAATTGAAGTGCTTCTTATGTTTCTTTATTCACTAACATTGACCACATTAGAGGATTCTTGTTTTGACATTGTTTTGTGCCAAGGGGGAGATATCAAATTATATTTGGATTTTAAGGTATCTCTATGACTATTAGTTTTGCTTTTTGGCACCTTTTTGTCTTAAGGGAGAGAAATTTGGATAACATTCATTATTATTTCTTTGGTTGTTTCTTGAACTTAAAGAACTTTGGATGTTTTTTGGAACTTGATGTTGGAATAAAGGAGAGTTCTTTCCTCATGTGGATTATATTTCAAATTATTTCTACAAGCAGAGTTTCATATTTGTGACAAACAATGCCAAAAAGGGGGAGATTATTAAGATATATGGTATATATCTTATTATTTGGTTTTGGCATTTTTTGATAATTGGACATCTATGATAATGTTGATGAGTTTAAAATTCAAATCAAGGTGGGATCAAATTTCTATATGATCTAAAAGATGTATTTTAAATATCTGCAATCTGGTACAAACGTATGGACTTAGAATTACATCTAGTTGAGATCTCTTGCATATGACGTGAGGTTCATAGTCTTGGTTTCTCTCTGGTCTGATATGCGTGGATTGATTGTGTGAGTGAGAGATCTGTGTGTGTTGTCTATAGCTAGGTATGGTTTTCTTGTTGGTTGCGCTGTGTTTGTACTGAAAACTATGAACTGCTTATCGTTAGTTCTCAATTAGATAGAAGGGATACTGGGCTAACTTCACGATGATGTTTATTCCATCTTGGTGTTGTAGTTTTTATTAATTAGTTATGTGAAGACTCCTTAATATAGTGGGGGTGATTTTGTTGGAGTCTTTATTGGACCCCAAAATTTTTCTTTTATTTTATTTATTTCTTTATTTATTAATTGATTTATTCTATTTGTTTTCTTAGAATTTAGTCATATTATCAAGTATGAATATAAATTAGGGTTATTAAATGGAGATGTTAAAATTAGTTAGTGTATTAGACATAAGGCACAAAAAAGGGGTAAAATAGGAAGGACAAGTTAAATGAAGGGCAAAATGGGAAGACCAAGACAAAATGTAGTCTTGAATAAGAAAGACGAAGAAGAAAATCGTGAGAAGAGAGAAAGAAGAGAGAAAAACTTGGGAAAGAAGAAGAAAAGAAGAAGAGTGCGTGGAACTAGGGAAGAAGAGAGAAAAAATGGAGAAAGAAGAAGAAGGAAGAAGATTTGGGCTAAGCTAAGGTAAGTTTCATCTTTGCTTCTTGCTTTGTTAGAAAAGCAAGAGAGATTAGAAGTAGAGAGAAAAGGGTTAGTGTTTGAAGAGAGAAGAGAAGAAGAGAACCCATGTGATTATTCATGGATTTCCAAACTAGGTTTTTTTTTCTAACATAGATAAGCTATGGGTAAGTTAAGTCTATGCTAGATTTTATTATTTTGATTTTTAAAGCTTTATGAATTTCTCTTTGTATATTGGATTGAATGGAAAAATGTGTTGGTTATAGGAAACCCTATCTAAGAGCAAAAGGAAAGACCATCTTGATCTTGGATTTTCAAGCAATTAGGTGGGTAATATATTTATGGCTATTGTAATATGAGCAAAATTGTTTACTTGTGTGTGTATGCTAAATTGTTTGAATCTTACTTATTGTGAATGATGGAAAATGTATTATGATGTATTCTCATACCATGCCTTGAAAGATGTATGACATTTTGTATAATCAAAGAGGAAAAAGCATGAAAACATGAAAGTATGAATATGTGATGAAATGAATTTAGCATAAGAATTTGCTTGTGTTTGGGCAAGAGAGAAACCATTTCGTTAGTCACATGCACATTGACCATAAGCCCTCTCCCGGCTGTCCGCTTGTGGCATATGAGATCCTAAGAAACGGACTCATTTTGTTCATGGTGTAAACTTCGGTTTCTCCATTTCGAGCCATAGGACTCTCGAACCATTTGTTTTTGTATTGCATCTTTGAATTGTCAAGTTTGATGCGTTTGAGTGTTATGTTTAGTGGCTAAAGTCTATGTTATGTGTTATGAGTTTTGAACTAAATTGATTAAAGATTGAATTGCTAGAATAGATTGAGAATGCTTGAATTGCTAGCTATACTTGTACATATGATTGAATTATGGGTAATTGTCGATGACTATAAATGTATTAGCCACTGAGCTATGTAGCTCAACCCATCCCTTTTCCCTCCTCAGGTGCAGAACGAGAAAGTTAGCAAGCCTTACAAGGCATCGGGAACTCTAAGATAGTTAAAGACTTTTGTACTAAGTTAGTGAACATTTTGGATAACTTTATAGGCATATCGAACATGAGAATCCATTTGTATTTTGTATTAAGTATTGATGAAATTGTTTTTATGTAAATAAATCTATGTATAAACTTCGTTTGATTTAGTAATAAGATTTGAGAAAAGTTTTTTTTATATGTTCATGCTATCTTTAGACAAATTGCTATGGTTTTTGTGGGAAATGTATGTGTATGTTTTTGTAAACTTAGTCATAGATGTTGGATGTTTAAGTCCACTTTGAAGGTTTTGCCGCGGTGAAGCTAGACTTTGGTCATGACGAACTTTTCCGGAGAGGCTTTCTACTTGATATTCAAAAGTTTTGCGGTGGTGGAGCCAGACTTTGCCAGCGGCGAACTTTTCTAGACAGATCTTCCACTTAACCTTCAGTGTTTGCCGCGATGAAGCCAAAAGGGTTGGCCGCAGTGAACTTTTCCAGAGAGGTATTCTGCTTAACCTTCGAATGTCTCACCTTAATGAAGTCAATAGTTAGTCACGACGAACTTTTCCTGAGTGGTCTCTGTACCCGACACCCTTGTTAAGAAGCTTTGTAATAAATTTTGAGACTCAGGTTCCAACATTGTTTGGTATCAAAGTGAGTTTGACTACGAAAACGGGGTCTAACATTTGTTTTGGTATCAGAGTTTGGGTTTTTCCTAGGCTCAGAATGTGTAGGGGTTTGAATTGTTATGCTATGTGATAAATTGTTTGCAATGTTGAATTGATTGATTGCATTAGGTGTCATGCATATCATGCATACATGTAGGAAATAAGATAAAAATGAGGTGAAAGCTAATTATTAGTGGTTTAAATTGAAGGAGTAAGATGTCACTTTATAGAAGAACACGAGGAGTTTTGCAAGGATCAATTGCACCTGACTCTCCGCCAAGAGAGGAGAGCACTAATGAGTCTAGAGCCCCAGGAAATGCTGAGGATGCTATAGGGCAAGGTAGTCAGCCCGTTCGATCAAAAATAAGGGAGTCTCCTCATCTGTAGGACCAAGTGCCTACACCATTAAATCCGAGGATGTTTCAGGCATTTATCTAGGCTATGGACCAGATTCCACAAACTTCTACTCCGGCCCCAACTAAAAAGGGAAAGTAGTTTGACAAGCTGAGGAAGTATGGAGCAGTGGACTTTTATGGGACCACTGAAACATGGTTAAGGAAGACAGAAAAGGTGTTAGAACAAATGGACTGTGAGGATGATGAAAAAGTTGAATATGCTGCAATCTTGCTACAGGGAGATGCTCAACATTGGTGGGAAAGTGTGCCAGGGAGTCAGTTGAAACCACCAGTATTGACATGGAAAGAATTCCTAGCTACTTATAAGAAGAAGTACTTGTCTGAGGTGTATGTTCAGCAAAAGTAGAGGGAATTTCTGAGTCTCATCCAGAGGGGGATGACAGTGAATGAATATGAGTGTAGATTTACGCAACTGTCCTAATATTCAACTGAGATGATGATGAGTGAGGTGGCTAAGTGCCACAGGTTTGAATCGGGATTTCATTTAGCCATCAGGGAAAAAGTGGTGGCATAAAATTTTTTTGATTTTCAATAGCTGATTGAAGCAGCATTAAGGGTTGAGAATGTGGAGAACATAAAGAGCGTCGTAAACAGAAAGAGGAGAGGGAGAGAACAGTTTAAGAGGGGAGGTGGTACTCTTATGTTAGAGAGGAGTGCCAGGACTTTCCCTGGGCAATCTGAGGAGAGGAGCAGTGGTGCAAGTAGGTCTAGACAGATGAGAACTGTCTCTCATCAAGTGTTAATAGCAGAAGGTAGTAGAAGGGGAGAGGGGGTAAGCCACCCATTCCCAACTGTGAGCATTACGGTAAATTCTATAAGGGGGAGTGCTATAGATTGACTGGAGCTTGTTTCAACTATGGTGAAAAAGGGCACATGTCTATGGAGTGCCCATAGTATGCAAAACAAAAGAGAACTCAGATACAACCCTCAAGGAAGGCTGAGAAGGTGGGGTACAAGACTGCAGCTGAAGTGGGAAGTTCTAAGGCAACTAAGACAGTGAATCATCCAGGAAGACCAAGGGGGCAAGCACCAGCTAGAATGTTTGTAATGACAAAGGAGGAAGCAGAGACAGCTTCGGAGATTGTGAGTGGTACAGTTGCATTATTTGATTATAATATTGTTGTTTTGATTGACCTGAGTTCTACCTATTCATTTATTTCATCAAGTAAAATTGTTCATGGTAAAGAACTGAGTCCATTGGATACTCCTTTGATGGTTAGTACTCTAATCGACCAGTATATTATTGGTAGGGAACACTTAGTGGTAAATCTAATGCCATTGAAGGTGGGGGGATTAGATGTGATACTGGGCATGGATACGTTAGAAAAGTATAACCCCCATCTGGATTGCAAACAGAAGATAGTGGAGTTCGAATTGGATGGAGGTAGAATGGTAGTGTTTATAGGGGACAGGAAAGCAAGCCTGCCTAGAATTGTTTCGACTCTAATAGTAAGAAGATGATAAGGAAAGGGCGTGAGACATTTCTGGCCTATGTGGTAGACATGTAGGCAGACAGAGGAAAGTTAGAAGATATTCCTATGGTCAGGGAATTCCCGAATGTCTTTCCTGAGGAATTACAAGGACTACCACCCCTAGGGTAATTGAGTTTCCCATTGAGCTTCTTCTAGGTACTGCACCAATATTGATTCTGCCTTATAGAATGGCTCTGGAAGAAGTGAAGGAACTTAAAGAGCAGTTAGAAGGATTGATGGAAAAAGGGTATATTAGAACTAGTTCTTCACCTTGTGGAGCTCCGGTTCTTTTTGTGAAGAATAAAGATGGATCATTTATGTGGACTACCAGAAGCTCAATCATGTCACTATCAAGAATAGATATTTGCTTCCACGCATAGATGATTTGTTTGACCAATTGCAAGGGGTAAGGGTCTTTTCTAAGATAGATTTAAGATCGGATTATCACCAGTTGAGGATAAAGGAGTCTAATGTGTCAGAGACTACTTTTAGAACACACTATGGACACTTTGAGTTTTTAGTTATGCCCTTTAGATTAACGAATTCCCTTGCAGCCTTTATGGACTTAATGAATAGAGTCTTCAAGCCTTTCTTAGACTAATTTGTCATAGTCTTCATTGATGACATATTAGTTTATTCAAAGAGTGACAAGGAGTATAAGGAACATTTAAGGATTGCTTTGGAGACATTAAGGAAGGGAGAGTTGTATGTCAAATTCGATAAATGTGAATTTTGGCTAAAGAAAGTGGCATTTCTTAGACATGTGATTTTGGAGCAAGGAGTACATGTGGATCCAAGGAAGATAGAAGCGATTGTGAAATCGGTACCACCTAAAAATGTAGTTATTGGACCCCGTTCTCGAAGTCCAACTCGCATGCAGCATATCTTAATATGTGAGTTTATCTCCCAAGAGAACACCTTAACCATTATCGTTTTATCTTATCTTCTCCGATACCACCACTGTCGCATACTTATAACACCACCACTGTTGCATACTTATTACACAAAATTTTCACCATACTTGCCTTCAACAACTCTCCTTCTTAGTTCAGCTCCGCTCTTAGACTATCGTTTATCCATTTTAACCTAAATAACTGAAAGAACAACGTTGGCGAGTCCATACTTTACATATATGTGCTTCAGGGTTGTTAGCATAACTTTTGCTATAGAGATCCAAATTAGGGTTTCTTTAGCTAGTTTGAAAGAGGATCTTAAGAACTACAACTTTCATGAAGATCTCAAAGGCCAATTATATCGTCTGGTGGGTCAAAAATAGGACAAAGATAGCCATGAACAGTAGCCCAGATGATATCGTGAACAGTACCACAGACGAAGTCTGTGAATAGTAACACAGATGATGTTTTTCGATTGCCATAACTTTCTCTAGAGGGATCGGATTAAGGTGTTCATTATATGGTTTGGAAGAAAATTCCAAAATCTACATCTTCCATGAAGACCTCCGAGTCCAATTCTGTCCTTTGAGGTTCAACAATGGGACAAAAGATAGGCATAGACGAACATAGAAGAAGCGAAACACAGGAGTCTGTGAACCGTAACACAGATGATACTCTATGAACAGTAACATAGACGATACTCTATGAACAGTAACACAGACGATACTCTGTGAATAGTAATATAGACAAAAGTCTGTGAATAGTAACACAGACAAACTCCGTGAACAGTACACAGACGATACACAGATGAATACTTCTACTCTTTACTCCTCCTTTCTTCTACCTTCTATCCTCTATGTGATGACATGTCCTCTATGTTCTGACGTCATCAAAGACGAATACTTCTATTCTCTATACATTCTTTTCCTCTACGTTCTATCCTCTATGTGATGACGTGTCCTCTGTGTTCTAACGTCATCACAGACGAATACTTCTACTCTTCCGTCATCTTATCCTCTGTGTTCTGACGTCAGCACAGAGGAAACTTCTCCTTTCTATTCCTCCTTATCTCTGTGTTGTGACATCATCACAGAGGATACTTCACCGTTTTACTCCTCCTTGCCCCTATATTGTGACGTCATCACAGAGGATACTTCGCCGTTCTACTCCTCCTTGCCTCTGTATTGTGACGTCATCATAGAAGAATCCTTTCGTCTGTGTTTTTCATATGCAATCCTTCCCACTTACGTGTTATTCTAACACTAACATCAATTGGCAAATTTGTCAAGCATGGCATGCACATACACATCTCATTATCCAAACCTTTAATATAACAGAATCATACCACGAAATTTAATTTCATTATATTTATTTTAAAAATATTGTCTGAGTTATTACAGAACATATTACACATCAACTTAGTTCAAAATACAAAAATGCTCCATGCTGATATGCCAAATGTGCTATTACAGGACTGACTTAGTCCAAATGTCTTTAACTAATAAGGTGGTTTCGATGCCTTGCAGGGATCACTATCGTCTTGGTTTGCACTTGAGGAGGGAAGAAAAGGGGGTTGAGCTACACAACTCAATGACTAATACATTTATAGCCAGTGATAATGAACCATACACAACATATATTCATATTCATATTACAACACGGCATCACAAAGAACGTATTGGCTTAAATGTATCATCAAGCATAACACACAAATTTGCATAACATGACATAACTTGATATATTGAAAATGCAATGCGCAACACAATGGCTCGAGAGTTCCGTGGAACAGAACGCGAAATCGAAGTTTACACCGTGAAACAAAATGAGTCCAATTTCTCAGGATCTCGTGGCCACAAACGGGCAGCTGGGAGAAGGATTTAGGTCTATGAGCACGTGACTAACGAAATGGATTTCTCTCTCGCCCATATAACATATTTTTCCATGCACATTCATATCATAATCTATTAATGCTTTCTTGTTTCGTAACTTTTTATGTTTTTCATCAACACAAAGTACTAAATCCACATCAAACCACATGATAAACATTTACAGAAAATAAAACAAGCATAGTTATCATACATACTCATGAATATTAGCTCATCCTCACAAAACCATAAATATATTACCCACCTATCTAACTTGATATTTTACAAGATCAAGCTTGGTCTTCTCCTTGCTCTTGTTGTCGGTATGCTTGGTCACCTAAGACAAACATATTTCATTTCATCAACACATATGCTTGAAACTACACACTATCCATAAATAAACTCTAACTTGATTTATTTGATTTATTCTTGATTATATCTTACTATAAAAACTCAGATCTATATAGATCTAAAGAAAACACCATTCTTTTATTCTTCTTCTTTCTTTCTTTCTTCTTCTTCTCCTTCATCATATAAACCCTAGTTTCTCCACTTCCTTCTCCTTCTTCATTTTCTTCACCTAAAACCTACTTTTTCTACTTCCTTAAGCTATCAAAACAAGAAAAACTAGACAAAAACTCACCTAAGCTTTTCCTTCTTCTTCTCTCTCTTTTCTTTTTCCTTGCTTTGGTGTCTCCTTCTTCCCTTCTGGTTCTTCTACGATTTTCTGCCTATTTTGTTCCTTAATCCTCACAACTCTTCTCTTCTTTTTGTCTTATTATCTTAAGACAACTTTTGAGTTTCCAATCTTTGCGCTTCCTTATTCATGAAATTCCTACTAACTCCTTCTTTTACTTTATACCACCCTACCAAAATCCATAATATACCATATTAAACTCCAAAAATTTATAATTCATAAATTCTAATTTCTTTTCCTGCTTGATAATCTAATAAATAATTAAAAAAATAAAAATAACAATTCCTAAAAAGCGGGATCCAATAGTAACTAAAGTGAGAAGTTTCTTGGGCTTAGCTGGGTATTACAGAAGGTTTATGGAGGGCTTTTCTACGATAGTAGCTCCATTTTCCAAATTAACAAGGAAGAATTAGAAGTTTGTGTCGACAAAGGAGTGCCATAATAGTTTTGAGGAATTGAAGAATAGGCTCATAGCTGAACCAATTTTGACCTTGGCTTCTGGCAATGATGGATATATAGTATAGTGATGCCTCAAAAGGGGATTAGGGTATGTGTTGATGCAAGGAGATAAAGTGATTACCTATGCTTCTAGGCAATTAAAACCTTATGATATGAATCATCCTATGCATGACTTGGAGTTAGCTACTATAATCTTTGCATTGAAAATATGGAGACACTATTTATGTGGAGTCACCACTAGGGTGTTTACAGACCACAAAAGTCTTAAGTATCTGATGAGCCAGAAAGAGTGGAATTTGAGACAGAGAAGATGGTTAGAGATACTAAAGAATTATGACTTGATGATAGAATATCATCCAGGGAAAGCTATTGTAGTGGCGGAAGCATTGAGTAAGAGATCAACTATGGCACATGTGGAGACAGTATATCTTCCTTTGTTGGAGGAATTAGCCAGACTTAAGTTGACATTGAGGCAAGTTGAATCTGATTGTATATTGGCTAATTTTAGAGTAAGGCCAGTGTTGAATGAGAATATTAAGGAACTATAGAAGCAAGATGAGCATTTGAGTAAGCTTAGAGAAGAGTTTAAAAATGGTAAACTGTCTGAAGTAGAGACAAGAGAAGATGGATTGATGATGGTAGGTAACAGACTATTTATTCCTGATATACAAGAGCTAAAAGACGAGATTCTTGATAAGGCACACAATGTGCCTTATGTAATGCACCCAGGAAGTACAAGAATGTATAGAGATTTAAAAGAGCACTTCTGGTGGAGAGGAATGAAGAAAGATGTTGTAAAGTATGTTAAAAGATGCTTAGTGTGTTAACAAGTTAAAGCAGAATATCAAGCACCTACTGGTAAGCTTAAACCTTTGTCTATTCCTAAATGGAAGTGGGATTGGATTGCTAAGGACTAGCAGGAAGCATGATTCAATATGGATGGTTGTTGATAGGCTAACTAAGTTAGCACATTTCTTACCAATTAAACAGACGGATTCTTTGAATACTTTAGCCAAGAAATATATAGATGAGATAATTAGGCTTCACAGGATTCTGAATTCTATAGTCTCAAATAGAGATCCCAAGTTCACCTCCAGATTTTAGGAAAGCTTATAGGAGGCTTTGAGAACTAAGTTGCACTTTAGTACAGCTTTCCATCCACAGACTGATGGACAATCGGAGAGAACAATTCAAACTTTGGAGGCAATGTTGAGAGCTTGTGTTATAGATTTCAAAGGCTCATGGAATGATCATCTATCGTTAATTGAATTCGCCTATAATAATTCCTATCACTTAGAAATCCAAATGGCACCTTAAGAAACATTGTACGGTAGGAGGTGTAGAACTCCTATTTATTGGGATGAGGAAGGTGAAAGAAGACTTTTAAGGCCTAAATTAGTGCAATTCACAGTTGAAAAGATTAAATTGGTGAAAGAGAGACTTAAAGCAGCCCAAGATAGGATGAAAAGTTATACAGATGCACATAGAAGGGAGATGGAATTTGAAGTTGGAGACAAAGTGTGTTTCTTAAAGCTTCTCCATAGAAAGGGTTTTGAGGTTTGGTAAGAAGGACAAGATTAGTCTGAGATATATAAGCTCTTATGAGATCATTGAGAAGATTGGGACTTTAGCCTATAAGTTAGCCTTGCCACCAGAATTGTCTAAGATTCACAATGTCTTCCATGTCTCAATGTTAAGGAAATACCGATCAGATCCTTTACATATAGTCCAACTTTTAGAGGTTCAATTAAGAGAAGATTTGATGTATGAGGAGCAACCAATGGAGATCTTAGATTCGAAGGAAAAGATTTTGAGAAACAAGGTTGTGAAGCTGGTTAAAGTCTTATAGAAGAACCATTTGATGGAAGAGGCAACATAGGAGCTTTTGGAAGCAATGAAGGACAAGTATCCACATCTCTTCATGGACTCAGTCAAGAATTTCGAGGACGAAATTCTTTTAGGGGGAGAATTGTTGGACCCCAAAATTTTTCTTTTCTTTTATTTATTTGTTTATTTATTCATTGATTTATTTTATTTATTTTCTTAGAATTTAGTCATTTTAGCAAGCATGAATAGAAATTAGGGTTATTAAATGGAGATGTTAGAATTAGTTAGTGTATTAGACATAAAGGACAAAAGAAGGGGTAAAATAGGAAGGACAAGTTAAATGAAGGGCAAAATGGGAAGACCAAGACAAAATTTAGTCTTGAATAAGAAAGAAAAAGAAGAAAATTGTGAGAAGAGAGAAAGAAGAGAGAAAAACATGGGAAAGAAGAAGAAAAGAATAAGAGAGTGTGGAAGCTAGGGAAGAAGAGACAAAAAATGTGGAAAGAAGAAGATGGAAGAAGATTTGGGCTAAGCTAAGGTAAGTTTCATCTTTCCTTCTTGCTTTGTTAGAAAAATAAGAGAGATTAGAAGTAGAGAGAAATAGGTTACTGTTTGAAGAGAAAAGAGAAGAAGAGAACTCATGTGATTATTTATGGATTTCTAAACTAGGTTTTATTTTCTAACCTAGATAAGTTATGGGTAAGTTAAGTCTACGCTAGATTTTATTATTTTGATTTTTAAAGCTTTATGAATTTTTCTTTGTATATTGGATTGAATGGAAAAATGTTTTTGTTATAGGAAACCTTGTCTAAGAGCAAAAGGAAAGACCATCTTGAGCTTGGATTTTCAAGCAATTAGATGGGTACTATATTTATGGCTATTGTAAGATGAGCAAAATTATTTACTTGTATGTGTAAGCTAAATTGCTTGAATCATACTTATTGTGAATGATGGAAAATGTATTATGATGTATTCTCATGTCATGCCTTAAAAGATTTATGAAATTTTGTATAATCAAAGAGGAAAAAGCATGAAAGCATAAAAATATGAATATGTGATGAAATGAATTGAGCATAAGAATTTGCTTGTGTTTGGGCAAGAAAGAAACCATTTCGTTAGTCACGTGTACGTTGACCATAAGCCCTCTCCTGGTTGCCCGCTTGTGGCATATGAGATCCTAAGAAATAGACTCATTTTGTTCATAGTGTAAACTTCGGTTTCTCAATTTCGAACCATGGGACTCTTGAGCCATTTGTTTGTGCATTGCATCTTTGAATTGTCAAGTTTGATGAGTTTGAGTGTTATGTTTAATGGCTAAAGTCTATGGTATGTGTTATAAGTTTTGAGCTAAATTGATTGAAATGCTAGAATAGATTGAGAATGCTTGAATTGCTAACTATATATGTACATATGCTTGAATTGTGGTTGATTGACGATGGCTATAAATGTTTTAGCCACTAAGCTGTGTAGCTCAACCCATCCTTTTTCCCTCCTCAGGTGTAGAACGAGAAAGTCGGTAATCATTGCAAGGCATCGAGAACTCCAAGATAGTTAAAGAAATTTGTGCTAAGTTAGTGAACATTTTGGATAGCTTTATAGGCATATCGGACGTGAGCATCCATTTGTATTTTGTATTAAGTATTGATGTAATTGTTGATATGTAACTAAAGCTATGTATAAACTTTGTTTGATTCAGTAGTGAGATTTGAGAAAAGTTTCTTTTATATGTTCATGCTATCTTTGGACGAATTGCTATGGTTTTTGTGGGAAATGCATGTGTATGTGTTTGTAAACTTAGTCATAGATGTTGAATGTTTCGGGTCCATTTCTAAGATTTCGCTACGACAAAGCCAGACTTTGGCCATGACGAAATGTTTCTGAGAGAGTTTCTACTTGATCTTCGAAGGATTCGTCGTGGCAAAGCCAAACGTTGGCCATAGGGAACTTTTCCAAACAGGTCTTCCACTTAACCTTTAGTGTTTGCTGCAGTGAAGTCAAAAGGGTTGACCTCGGTCAACTTTTCCAGAGAGGTATTCCGCTTGACCTTTAAATAGTTGGTTGCAACGAAGTTTTCCTGAGAGGTCTTTATACCTGATACCCTCATTAAGTAGCTTTATAATAAGTTTCGAGACTCGGATTCCAACATTGTTTGGTATCAGAGAGCGAGTTAGACTCCAGAAATGGGGCCTAACAGTTTTGGCATTGGTTGATTGGTGGTGGTATAGATATTGTCAGATAGCTGGAGTGGTTGTTACGTGAGGCATTCTAAGTCTTAGTTTTACTGCGTGTGTGACTTTGTTTTCTGCATAACACATGTGATGTTTTCTAAGATGTATTAAAGGTGTGTGGTTAAATGAATAGTGTTGTCTTTGGTTTAATTATTTATTGTTTTAAGGGAGGCTTGCGTGGGACTTAGTCTCCATCTTGGTATGGGTTGATCTATGACGATTGAGCAGATCACATTGTTGCTTGTGTAGAAAATTAGGAGATAGATAAAAATGTGTTATGGTGTGCGTGAGTCATCGTTTTGGAAGGTGTTGTCTTAGGCTTAAGAAAAGTATTAATGAACTGTAGATTTTGTGATGGTTGTTGCGTGATTTCTTCCTTGCCTGATTTTGGTTTGATCTTTGTCTTATCTAGGTTTGTCACAGGTGAATGATAATTGTTGACTTATTTCTTTATGGCTGCATCATCTTGGAGTAGGTTTTTTGCGTGGGCTATCATACTTGGCGTTTTCATCCTGCAACTATGAATTAATACCAGTATTTGTATAGATCAATCTATAGTTTGTGGTGACTACTGTTAGACCTGTTTCGGTGGAACTGAATCTATAGTGGAGTTGTTTTTCTATTCTTTCTCAAGTGTTCTTATTAATGTTGAATTTTTTTAACCACTTAAGTTATTTATTTAGTATTCTTTCGTTAAAAGATTGTTGAGAAACATTCTCTATTGAGGTTAACACGATTTGGTCGTGTTATTAGGTGTGAAATGTTTTCACGGGTTGTGAGGACGAGGGATAGTGTTAAGGGTTGAGTGGTGTTGGCTCAGTAAAGCCTTGTATAAAACTATTATTATTAGTTAAAGAATTAAGCTAGGTGAGGGCCCCGTAGAAATAGGCAAGGTGTTTCAAACTACATTAATAAATATCGATGTTGATTTATTTTGATGCGTTTAATTTTTCTAGTTTTTGATTTTGCTGGAAACAACTACCGTAAATCGAAGAATTTGTGAAACTAATACACCCCTACGGTTTTTCAAAATTGAATTATTGTTAACTTATTTTCATCAGTTAAAACCCCCTAATTTTATTGTTTATTTTTTAAAAAGAGATAAACTCACTGTTCCCTATAGAGATGATCCTTACTTACTCTATAGTCGTATTTAGTGAATTAAGTTAATTTATTTTTGTTGATTTTAAACCCACCAAAATTTGACGCCATTGCTAGGGACTGGTGTCAATTGATTTATTTCTTTTATTTTTGCTTTTTATATTTTCCTTGTTTTTGGTTTATGCCTCGTTCTTCTCATACAGGGGAACTAATTTTTGATCCAAAGGTTGAGAAGATAGCTTGTAAATTAAGAAAGGAAACTCAACAACAAGCCACCTACGCATCATCTTCATCTCCTAGTTTGAATTCGGAAATCAATTTAACTGATTATCTTAGTGATTCTGATTGTGAGTCTGAAGAACCATCGGTTGAAGAAGAAAGTAAGATGGCAATAAATCAACCAACATTGAGAGATTTAGTAACTCCTAATGTGAACCAACAATTGTTGTGCATCACATTCCTTGCCACCGAAGGTACTTTTGAATTAAAATCTGGTTTAATTCAAATACTCCCTTCCTTCTGTGATCTTGTAAGTGAAGATCCACATAAACACTTGAAGGAGTTTCATGTAGTTTGCTCTACTATGAAACCCCATAATATTACAAATGATTAAATCAAGATCTGATCTTTTCCATTCTCGCTAGCTAATAAGCCCAAAGATTGGTTATACTACTTATCGTCTGTGTCCATCACTAGTTGGAATGAAAAAAAAGACAGTTTTTGGAAAAGATTTTCCCTGCTTCTAAAGCTGTTAATATACGAAAAGACATATATGGCATCAGATAGTAGAATGGAGAAATTTTGTATGAATATTGGGAAAGGTTCAAATAGTTATGTGCTAGTTGCCCACAATATCAAATTCCTAACAGCTCCTCATTTAATATTTTTATAAAGGACTTTCCATTAATGACAAGAATATGATAGATACTGCAAGTGGAGGAACACTGATGAACAAAACTCCTGATAAGGCATGCAATTTGATATGGAACATAACTGCTAGTGCACAACTGTTTGGCACTCTACAAGAAAGTGTCCTATGTAAAGTCAATAAGGTAAGTGTTGTTTCTAATGATCTAAGAATTGATGCTTTAACATCTCTCACTGAAAAGTTAGTTGCAGGACAGTTGAAAAAAGTAAAGGCATGTGGAATTCGCTTTATGTCGTCCCACTGATATATGTCCTACTCTCCAAGAGGATTCCATTGAACAAGTTAATGCGATTGGAGGATTTCCTAGATCAACACCATAAGAAGATATAACCCATACTCCAACAAATACAATCCAAGATTGAGGGATCATCCCAATTTCAATTATGCAAATAGACCTCCAAGATTTTAGCAATCACCTTAAGCCCAACTACCACATTAACTTGTTCAGTTGAATCATCTTGGAGAGTAGGACATATATCAATAGGATGGCTTGAAGTAGAGCAAATTCCACATACCTTCACTTGTTGTAACTATCCTACAACTAACTTTTCAATGAGAGTGCTAGAGCATCAATTCTTGGATCATTAGAAACAACAGTTACCTCATTGACTTTCCATGGGACACTTTCCTGACGAATGCCAAACTGTTGCGTATTAACAGCCATGTTCGATATCAAAGTACATGCCTCATTGGGAGTTTTGTTCACCAGTGATCCTCCATTTGTAGTATCTATCATGTTTCTGTCCTTAATGGAAACTCCTTCATAAAAATATTAGATGAGGAGTTGTCATAAATTTGATGTTATGGGAAACTAGCACACAATTATTTTAACCTCTCCCAATATTCATACAAGTTCTCTCCATTGTATTATCTGATGCCACATATGTGTTTTTGTATATTAGTAGCTCTAAAGGCTAGGAAAAGTTTTTCTAAAGACTGCCTTTTCATTTCGTTCCAACTGGTGATGGGACTCAGACGTCAAGTAGTATAACTAATATTTTGCCTTGTCAGCTAATGAGAATGGAAAAGCTCGCATCTTGATTTGATCCTCTGTAATATTGTGGGCTTTCATGGTCGAGAAAACTACATGAAACTCCTTCAAGTGTTTATGTGGATCTTCACATGCAAGACCATGGAAGGTAGGGAGTAAATGAATAAAACCATATTTTAATTCAAAAGTACCTTCGATGATAGGGAATGTGATGCACAGCGGTTGTTGTTCCATGTCGGGAGTTGCCAAATCTCTCAATGTTGGTTGATTTGCTGCCATCTTACTTTCTTCTTCAACTGGTGGTTCTTCAAACACATTATCAGAATCACTAAGATAGTCAGTTAAATCAATTTCCAAATTCAAACCAAGAGATGAAGATGATGCTTAAGTGGCTCATTGTTGAATTTCCTTTCTTCATCTACGAGTTGTCTTCTCAATCTCTAGATCAAAAATTAGTTCCCCTGTGCCAGAAGAACGAGGCATAAACCAGAAACAAAAGAAAATATAAAAAGAACAAATAAAAGAAATAAATCAATTGAAACCACTTTTCAAAAAAAAAAATCAATTGAAACCAGCCCCTGATAATAGCGTCAAATTTTGGCAGGTGTCAAACCAACAAAAATGAATCACCTTAATTTATTAAATACAAGTATAGAGTGAGTAGGGATCGTCTCCACAGGTGAATTTATCTTTTCTACAAAAATAAACAGTAAAATTGGGGTTTTAACTGATGAAAATAAGCTAACAATAATTCAATTCAAAATAAAACAAATATGTAAATAAATTTAAGAAACTAAACAAGGAAGAAAGCTTCTTGTCAAAGGATGTATTTCCACTTTAATTTCATTACTTGATCCTCGATGCAAAAATCAACTCATATATTCATAAGTAAACTAGTTATAGTTATCGACGATCGCTTTAAATAACCAATTTCTCCTTAATTTTTCGATAATTAAAGGACGCCCATTAATTATTTCTCTAATCGAAAGACAACCCTCGGGAATTGCCTAGTAGGATTTAATTCTTCGAAAGCATTAAGATCGAGAGAGACACAGTCCTAGAGAAACATAGTCTAACCAATAAACACAAAATTGAGTTCATTTATATTAGATTATTCATTCATTCGACACAAATTAAACCACTTGTGAGGCAACAAAATTATGTCGATTGTCACTTTATTAGTTCAAACACACAATTACTGATGTGCAGTTCTAATTAGTTATCAACTATTTCAGGATTATCAAATATAGGCCTTTTTTATTTGATAAATCCCAAAACAATCATAGACAATAAATTCAGAGAATAAATAAATACTCAGGAATATATAAGACAAATATAAAAAATTAAATTTCACAATTTCATGGAATTAAGACTTCGATACAATCCTCTAACTAGAGTAAATAATTTAGTTACAAGCCATAAAAAGTAAAGAACACATGAGAATTGTTAAAAATAAAATTATGTTTACCAAAGAAAAGTAGAAGAAAAACCAAGGTTTGGAGCCAAAAGCTCCAAACTTGCGTATATTCTCCCCTCAGCTGCCTGCTCTCATTTTTTTGCTCCAGCCACCTACGTCTCTTTTCTTTTCATCAGTTGATACGTCCCTTGAAGAGCCGTCCATTGTTCTCAAACGAAGACACCTTCTTTTCTAAAAACCAACGCATATAACCCTTCTTCGTTGTCTGCCTATTATCTCTTGCTACTGTGCGTTTTGGTCTCATCCTTTCAACGTCTACGTTTTGCTTTTCTTATTTGTCCATGCGCCTGCGTATTTGGCCCTTCTTTGCTTCCCACTGCTGTGCCGTTTTGGCTGTCTTTGCTGATGGTGTTTTGGGTCTGTTGTCGTGTTTCTCCTTGCTCTCTGCGTTTTATATCCTCTGCTGCGTTTTGCCAATGTTTCTACAGCCGTTTTATTCTTTTCATCACTGATGGCTGATGTGTTTTTAACTTTCAGATGTTGTGCGTTATGCTTGCTTGCTGGTGTCGTTTTAGCTGTCCACTAGTTGCTACTGTTTTTATTTTTTTTATTTTTTGCTACATTTTTTCCAAAATAGCTCCTTATATCCAAATATAATATAAAAACAGCAATTTAGCACAACTCCAAATCACTACACAATTGACTCAAATTAATGCATCAAATAATAGCCTATCACTTTACCTCTAGATACATTGGATCCTGACCATATGAATGCTTTAAAGATTTTGTCAATGTTCTTTATTACTGACGCTGGGAAGGCCATGTGAGTAGCCCAATAAACATTCATAGAGCTAAGCACAGAAGCAATGAGTTGCACTCTATCAGTAAGGGACAGGTTTCTGTTGCTCCAGTTTGAAATTCTGGAGTTGATTTTATCAAGAAGCATAGAATACTCCTTCCTTGCCATCCATGAGCTAGATACAAGAATGCCAGTGTATATCAGAGGGAGATACTGTAGTTTGAAACCTGTGATTACTTCTGATGTTGAATTCCTGATCTATTGTACTTTAGAAAGATATATGCCACTCGATACAGTTAACTTCAAGATCTGATAACCTATTGAAAATTTTGAGTGCTGTCGTGAAGGTTTTGATTGAATTTGCATCAGCATTGGACATAGGTATCAAGTCATAAAGGGTTTAGCTTTCATATCTTTCTAATTATAATAAATGTAAGACATAGGGTGGATGGTCGTATGTAATTGTATTTTTTTAATGTATGTAAACAATAGAGTATTAAATTAATGTATGAAAGTTTCCATTCCAAACATATGTTTGTTGATATCGAATTGACATGATGGTGCAAACTTATTCATCTATTACATGTAAAAAACATTAAGTGAAGAAACTAATAACTGAATGGTGGGATAGTCTGCTCATTTCTAAAGTAATTAGTAGGATCAACAACTGTTTTTATCTTCACCAACCTATCGAAGTTATTGTGGAAGTACTTGACACCCCAAATGCTTGCTTTCTTGTAGCTTGTGTAGCCTTGATCGTTGGTTCCTAGATCCAAATCTCTGTAATTAACATATGCTCTTCGAGGATTCTTTGACACATAAGGAGCCACGTAACTATAAATGCTCCTAAGCCAATGTATATGGCTTTGAGCTGTCTCAACGGTGTTGTTATTCCACGCTACTAAGTATCCAATTTTATATAGAATACCAGCTCTGTGTGGATAGGGTATGCTGGATTGGGAGATCTCACTCATTTTTCCTCCAAATGGCGTCATCCCGAAACGAACGATCTCAACATTTTCATCCATTCTTTTCCATATTTCTTGTATCACCTTTAAAGGTTGAGGGTGTGTCACGAATTCAGATTTCCCTTTGTAATTGACGTTAAATATAGAACCATTGCTAAGAAGAACATCGGTGGACAAATTGGCAGTAAAACCTCCAGCGAAGCTGATCTGAGCCTCCATCCATGTCATTTCTTGGCAATCTTCTTTCACCACACCAAGCTCAGGGAAGTCC
>JANQBM010000008.1:37632249-37646823 GCA_025594535.1 Erythroxylum domingense
ATTGATCACACCCAATATTACCCAACATGCATCTAAAAGGGGAGGATGACTATTCATAAAAGTTGAATAAGCATTTTCAACATCTGAATGTAATTGTACCTTCAAATTAACATAAAACAAGTTCATGTATTATCTGAACATGGAAGTCTCTATCTAATGGACATTTAATCGAACAACTCATAAGGAATATGTATTATCTCTAACTAATCATAAAACAAATGCATTTTTCCATTATTTACCAACAACAATACATGTAAACAACAAATAAACCAACAATGACACCAAAAAACACATACACTAACAATCATCACACAAAAACCAACCACCCAACACCCACGATATACATATATATAACCATATAAGAGCTTCAATTTTGGAGACAAAATAAACCCAATAGAGAAGTTACCTGAAAATGACGCACAATGGGCCAAAAAACAAGTAGAAACTGATGGTGGAACTAAGGAAAATCGAACAAAACCGATGCAGTCGAGGAAGGAGAGAAGAAAAATAATAGAGGGGGAAGGGATCGGGTTAAGATGATAACTAAAATGAAGTAGTTTGGATTAAAACCAAACGACGTCGTTTTATTTATGAACAACTCGTCATTTACTGACGAAACATATTTTCTTTCAGTATTTAAATTCACCAAATATCGCGCTATATCTTGCCATCTTATTTTATGGCGGATTCAATATTATGTCAATAATTTGTAATTTCTTATAGTTTTTTAACAACGGAGAGTGTTCACCATCAGAAAATTAACGACGGATTATATACCATCGGTAAACAACCGACACTGACTATTAAACAAAGCATATTTCACTGACAAAACTATTTCCTTTGGCACATTTCCGATGCTATTTAATTGCAGGAAACATTTTTGCAATTTTTACCGAAGGGCATGATTTGGTCGTCGCTATATTTTGTCGAAAATTTTGTGTGAATGTTTTCCCTTCACCTTTACCGATGACAATTGTATCCGTCACAAAATGAAAATTTTCACGACACTTTTATCGATGAATAGTGTTTTTCTGTCAATAATTAGCTTCGATTTTGTTTCCGTCAGTAAATTTCCACCGCTAATGTATGATTTTCTTGTAATGTATTCCTCTTTCTCTTCTAAATAATAGTTTTTCTTCCATCTATCAAATCTTTACTTCCTCTCCACTCCTCAAAGTTTCAATATTCACTAGTTCCCTCAAATTTGACTTGGTTTAATAGAATAAACACCTATCTGCTCTTTAAAAATAAGCTCAATGAGTTGTCTAGTTAGAAGTATTATGTTATGAAAAGAGGTTAATAGTTCTTTATTTTCTTAAAGAACAGCCTTAGTTGTGCAATAGCTTTCATAAGGAGTTATTCAAGACATCGATCCTCCTTTTGTTGTTGTTGAAGAACCTTAGTGAAGCTAATTTTTCCATGCAAAGTTGAGATAGCTACCCCATACCAGTCACTAGATTATAAGTCATTCTCATAAAGGAAGTTTTGAGGTTAATTTAATATGCAAATTGGTTTCTCCTACATATAGTTTGACGCTTGAAATTTGTGATTAGGGAATCCACCTCCATAAATGTAACAACATATCATTGATATAGATTGAGGTTCTACATGTATGTTACCATGCCTCTTTTTCTAAGCTTCCAATATTACCTTAATTGATGATATAGTATAACCTCCCAAAGAACACTTCCCCCTCCATTCTTCCATTATACTTTGAAACTATAGTAATAAATAAATAAATCCTAAAAATAAGCCACAAACATAAAATTAGAAAAGAGAGATTTAAGAATAAATAAATGAATAAAGAAGAAAAGAAAATAAATGTGAAAGAAAAATAATGGCTAAATTAATAGAAATTAGGTGTTGCTAGTATTATATTTTCTGACAATAGCGCCAAAAACATGATATTTAATCTCCTACTCTATAGATCTTTAAAGGCATGTGCACCTATCACTTATATAGTATAGGTTATTAAGTACCACATATTGAACCCATAAAGACTACAACTATTAGTATTAACTCTTTTTCTATTATTTACCTGACAAATAGTGAGGATAGTGATTAATCAATTTTCAAATTTAAAGTAATAAACCAAATTATATCAGAACAATTAACTAACTAGAACAAAAATTAAACCAATCATATCAGCACAATTAACTAACTAGAACAAAAATTAAACCAAGAAATAAGCAATAATAAATGTGGTAACTAAATAGTGAATCCCCCTAGAACTTCTTTTATAAATAATACTTCACACATCAATTTAACCTAAAGCTCATAAGAACTTGGAAATTCCTTAATCATGTTAATAATTATCTTAATATTATGACAACTAATCTTAAGTGGATTAATCACAATTTTTTTCCAATTACAATTCCTAAAATTGTATTAACCAATTTATAAATTCGTTTATTAAGTGTGATCCTAATCTAAAAGCTTTATGTCGACCTTTCTCTAAGATTGTATATAGCTCTTTCTGATTTTGTTAATCAATTTATACAAAGAATTTCTTAATCCCAAACACATGACATCAAAGATAAATTAATATACTCACCTAAATCAATTCAAGAACAATAAAGAACATATAATCAAATATCCATAAAATTGAAGAATAAAATAGATTTTAATGAAATTACTACAAAATCCATCTCAGGGTTCACCATATCCAAGTACCATAAAGATTTAGTTCCTAATCATGGAAGACATAATATCAAATAAAGGAAAATAGAAAATAAAATAAACATAATGAAATCCCTTTTAATTTTCATGAAGTTCATTTTAAATCAATGGAAATCTACTCAAAATATGTCTCCTTGCTTGTTCTTCATTTTCTCTATCATTCTACGTCATCTAGTTGTGTCTCTTGAACCTATCCTTTCTTTTGCCCTTCAATTTTGCATTTTGTAGTTTAAATTTTAGTTTTTGTGTGGAACACATATAAGTACATAGCTATGTACTTGGTCCTGTATTTAGAAAAACACGAGATTTGAATCTGGAGCAAACACATGTATAAACACAAGTTCATCAGTATATAACTTTGGTGTGTACCTCTTAAACATAGGTATGGAACATATTAACATGCCTTAAAACTCTTCAAACACACTCATTCAAGTTAGAATTTCAAAAGTAACGAAGAACATGAGCAAGTACTAGGTCGTGTGCTTTCTCTATAGCTTTATAATTTGGTTTAAATAGCTTTAATGTTTGAATTCATTTCTTTTACTCCAAATAAGTGAATTATGACTTGATAAAAAATATGAAAGAATTAAATAACATAAATAATAAAAACACTTAAATAAACTAGGAAATTGCACTAAATGTAAACCTAAAAATATGAATAATTAAGCACTTATTAAGCCCTTTACCGAACAGACTTGCTTTGTTACCTTCGTATGTCAACAACCTATCTACATAAGCTATAAATACATATGGCTTTGCTTCTTTACTTTTTCTTATATACGATGATCATGCATTCAATGAGAAATTCGACAATCATTTGGAATTTTTAGTGCATCCCTATATATATATATATCATATATCAAACTTATTTAACTATATTAACCACTTAAATAATCTTCTAAACAGGTCAAATTTATGTGATGTTTGTTATAAGCAAGCCTATCATGTAATATTTGATTTCCGAAACATGCTTAGGGATTAGAACCCTAAATCATTGTGAATGAATAATATCATTGAGAGCTTTAAATATACATGCATAACATTAGCATACATACACAAATTAATTTGTACACATTACAAAGATAGCATATGCACTCAATTAACATGGCCAGGGTATGAAAGATTTAAAATGACTATGATGTGAATTATGAATTATTATGTCTTGAATTTTGATTTGATTGGAATCCAATTAGTGATTTGGAATTAAATGTTATTAATTTGGAGATTGAAGAAATAATATGTAAATTTGACTAGAAACAATGCCTAGTGGTAGGATAAATTGATACATGAAAAATTAAGGTTACTAAGCCTATAATTGAGTGACATTTGGCATAGTTAAATAAGTGACAAATGGACTAGTAATTAAATTACAATTGGACCAATTATGGAGTGACTAATAGACCAATCTTGGAGTGACATGTGGACTAATTAATTGGTGACATAAGGTAACTTAATATGTGGATTAACGACAACACCTTGATTAGGCAAATGTCTTACATGCCTTAGGACAAATGTTGTGATTAAATGATGACACCTACCATGTTGATGAAGTAAGTTCCAGCAGCCAAGTTTCTGCTTACTTCATTATTGCTTCACCACAGAAATTGCTCCTACCTTTTCTCTATAATTTGCTTGAACCCTAGCTCAAAGTGTTACATGAAATTCACATGTCAATCCTTTACAAAATAGTCAAGAAGAACTAGTTGAATGTTACCTTCACCTTGTTTTTGAAACTAGCTCATTTTCACCTTAAGTTTGTGATGAATCTTGTATGATTGGAAGGCTAGTATAATCTGGAATTTTGAACTAAGTTAGAAGCCTAATAAGTAAGTAGCAATTTGATCTTTATGGTATGTTTAATAGTATAAGAATAATGTTTGAATTGGAATGAAATGCATATGATTTTGATGATGAAATGTGATGGAAATGTGTTGAATGAATTTGGAAGTTTTTATGATTGATCTTGGTATATGAAAACCATGGAATTATAGGTTGATTCATGGATAAATTAGACATAAATTTGATGAATAAAGAAGGTTAATTTATGTTAAAGAAAGATGTGAATATAGTGTTCTTGAATTGAGAAAGAATTAGAACTATATGCATGATAATGTATAATAGTTTTTGGTTTGATTTTTGATGCATGAAAGACTATGATTTTTGAGCTATCAATGGAATAAGTTTGAGCCAGAATTGAAGATGATGTTGATGAGAAGTTGAAGTATAATTAGTTTGCAATTGAGGTATAACTAGTGGACTATTATAAAGGTGTTTTGAATTTGGTATCAAGGTGTGAAAATCTGGAAAAGTTCAGGAAAATGGGTAGCAGTAACTTTTTTCACGATCATGGTAGGGTACCTTATGATCGTGGGCAAGGTTTTGACATGGTAATTTTTTATTTGTGCAATTTTTGAACCATATGAGGACAAGTCACTTTAATTTGGTGTATTTGAACTTGATTAAGGCTTGAAACAAACATAGATTGATGCTTGAATAGTTGATTAAAGTATTTGATAAGTTGAAGATGTTAATTGATGTTATACCTTAAGGCAAAGATTGTTTGATATCAATGTATCTAAGTTTGGATTGTAGAAGTGTTTAAGAAATCAAGATGTTCATATGAATGCAAATGTATTCCAAAAGATATAAATAATGCATTAGGAATGAATGAATAAGAATTGGGTATTATATGAATACTTGTAATGCTAGAAAAGAGTTAGTAAATGTATGGTTAATGAATTGAGCATGATCAAGTGTACTTAAGGTATTAACCTAATTGCAAACTAGCTATGTACAAGCTATGATGTTTGAATGATCATGAATTGTGATTAAGGAAACATGCCCGAGAAAGTCATTGAGCATGCATTGAATATGGCACATATATATGTGTATGATTGAATATGTATTTGATTGATCAACTTTGTAATGTGAATTATGTGTGAATTGTATGAATATAAATGCTCAATTCGAACGCCATCATTTAGACATATCCAGACCATCCAAGTAATAGCATAATCTGGAATGTATTGTGAGTAACCTAGATGTTCTCACTAAGATTGACTTTATTTCTATTTAGCTCCCATTTATTGAACTGTTAATGATCTTATTGTGATAATTTCAGACTTTATATTCTGAGGAGTTTGATATATGGGAATATATTAGAAGTGTTTTGATTGCAAATGAATATGAAAGATATTTGAATACTCAACATAAGTGTTGAATGCGGGACTTAGGTCTGATGAACATGAGACTCTGACTGTGCATCATGAATAAATGTTATTGATGGCATATTTTGTGATTTGATGCATCACATTGATATACATGATCTAAAGGCGTTGTGACCGGAGTAGCCAGTCTAAAAAAGCTTAAAGTTCATAAATCTGCATGTAGATCCTAACTCCATGATTAATGAGCCCAGGATCCACAATAGGTATGGAACAGAATCTGAAAAGAGCCTGATATCCACAAGGGATATAGGACAGTAAAAGGCGCTCGGTCACAACAAATAAAAATGAATGTGGAGTCTAATATGCCTCTGGATTTATATATATATACATATATGATTATGAATCCATTTCTGAAATTGTGATGATAGAGTGATATGTCATATATGTGTATTTGTTGATAATATGATTGGTTCGGATATGCATGATCAAATTATGCCTGAAAGGAATATATGAAATGAGTGACATTTATTATGTCTTATTAAGATGAGAATGTTGTGAACTTGATTATATGTGAGATATATGTGTATTTGACATGAGTAAGCTCATTAATGATGGTTCACTCATTGAGTTCGCAAAACTTATCAAAATTGTAATGTGGCTTTTCAGGTACGAGAAAGAAGACATAGTTCCTAAGATACTCTAGAAGAACGTTTTGGATTAATAAATGGCTCAAAGGTCAGTTAGCTGACATTTAAGGAGTAGTAGACTATTTTTATGTAGTTTTCTATTGTCATGTAGAACTTTTGTATAAAGAGTTGTAAACTCTCAAATGTTTTGACAATGTACATATTTGTTCTAACGAGTAAAGTGTAAATTATTTTAGTAAAAGAAATAAGAAGTTAAGTTTTAAAATATTCTATTATTTTGTATGATTCCATATAAGTGAAGGTTATTACTCTATCATGCCATTCTTATAAGGTATGTTCTGGAATGTCCTTTGAATGTCCGGGTATATACTCTATGGTAATGGGGTGCTACAAATTTTGGTATTAGAGTATGGTTTAGCATCCATAAGGACATATAAGAGCATTTAGACATGATATATAGTGAGAGACTCGAATAGCGATCATAATTATTTTTAATATAGGTCATCCGTCAAGTTAGAGAGTCAGCTGACATAAAGTCTGTAGGAGCCAATAAAGAGTCTCCTACACCTGAGTTTGCATAAATGCCTTCGAGAATCCTGGAGAGGAGAGAAAGGAGATATGATAAGCTTAGAAAGCAAGGGACTGTTGACTTCTACGAAAGTACGGACCCTGTTGAGGCAGATATGGCTAGAGAGAACTAAAAGGATGTTTGATTAGATGGATTGTGAGTCAAATGAAATATTTGATTATGCAGTCTCACTTCTGCAAGGTCCAGTATATCAGTGGTGGAAGACTATTCCAGGCAGTACCACCAGGCCTTATAGTTTAAAGTGGGAAGATTTTCTGAAGGTGTTTAAAGAGAACTACATGCCCAAGATTTATCCAGATAAGAAGATGAAAAGTTTTTAGATCTGAAACAAGGTAGTCTCTCTGTAGCTAAATATGAGATTGGATTTAATGAGTTGATGGAGTATGCTACTATCTTGATTCCTACTGAAGAGGATAAGTGTAGAAGGTTTGAGGATGGGTTGAACATGGAAATTAGAACGAGGCTAGCTATATCTAATTTAGGTAGTTTTATGGAACTACGAGCAACCTCAATCAGAATTGAATAGTTGTTGAAAGATGGCCAAGGAGAGTACAGACAAGAGTCTAGAGTGAAGAGACAGGTTGAATATCAAGTTGATTCTGGCAGAAGTTTCAGTAAATTCCAGAATAGATCATTTCGATCCCAAACTAGATCGAGACAATCAGGGTTTAGATTGAGAGGTGGATTTTTTCAAACTGGTAGAGGTAGAAGATAAATGTCAGTAGGGCATACCCAATAGATGTTTAATTTTGAACACTATGGCAAGAAACATGATGGGGAGTGTTGGAGGTTATCTGAAGTTTATTTTTGTTGTGGCTTTATTGACCGTCAGATTAAAGATTGTATCGAGACTTTGGGACCACAGTCTAGAATGAGAAGAGGAATAGTGACACTGAGACAACGATTCAGTAGAGTAGAGCTACTAGATCAGTATAAAAAGGCAAAGATAGAGGTAGAACATAAACAGTGCCAGGACTGAGGTGCGGAGTAAATAGTTGCAATCTCAGGCCAGGTTCTATGTCATTCCCAGACAGGAGGCACAGAACTCCCCAGATGTGATAGCAAGTGTATTAAATGTTTTTAATTTTGAACCATATACATTAGTAGATCTAGGATCTACACATTCATTGATCATACCGCATCTGGCATCTAAACTGCATTGTGATAGAGAAATGTTGAATTGTGATTTAGAGGTGAGTACTCCGATAGGTAATACTATAGTGATTGGTGAGGTGTGTAAATGATGTATCATTCGGATTGATCAGGCGGAATTGAAAGTCGATCTGATAATATTGCAGTTGAAGGAAATATATATTATTCTAGGTATGGGTTGACTCACTGCTCATAGTGTTGTGATGAACTATTACACTAAGGAGGTCATTATTGAATCCCCTAATCAGCTGAGAGTAGTGTTTCGAGGAGTTAGTCAAATAGTGACAACCAGATTAATTCCATTCGTGAGTGCTTTGAGACTAACCTGAGGTGAATGTGAGGTTTATCTGGCCTACGTAGTTGATACCCGGAAAGAACAGGCCATTTAAGATATTCATATCGTTAAGGATTTCCTGGATATGTTTCCTGCTGAATTACCAGGTTTATCCCTAAAAAGGGAAATGGAGTTTACCATTGACCTTGTTCCAGGTACCACTCCTATATTAATTCCTCCATATAGGATGAAACTTGTGGAATTGAAAGAAATTAAGACACAGTTATAAGATTTGTAGGAAAAGGGTTTTATAAGACTCAGTGTATCACCTTGGGGAGCTTCAATTTTGTTTGTAAAGAAGAAAAATGGAACTCTGAGGTTATGTATTAATTATAGACAGTTGAATCGGGTGATAGTGAAGAATAAGTATCCTCTACCGAGGATAGATGATTTGCTTGATCAGTTATAGGGAGCTTAGGTATTCACTAAGTTAGATTTAAGATCAGGGTACTATCAGTTAAAAATAGCTGAGGCTGATATACCAAAGAGTGCATTCAGAACTAGATATGGACACTTCGAGTTTTTGGTGATGCCGTTTGGGTTAATGACTGCTCCAACTGCTTTTATGGCTTTGATGAATAAGCTGTTCTAACCCTACTTCGATCACTTTGTCATTGTGTTCATTGATGACATTCTAGTGCATTTGAAAAGCGGTGAGGAACATTCTGAGCACTAGATATTAGTTTTACAGATAATGAGAGAGAAATAGTTGTATGCCAAATTTAGTAAGTGTAAATTTTAGCTTGATCAGGTGTTATTTTTGGGTTATATTGTGTCTGGGCAAGGCATACAGATAGACCCAACGAAAGTAAAAGCAATGATGAAGTGAGAAGCTCTGAGAAATGTGACTAAGATCTGAAGTTTCCTAGGATTAGGCGATTATTAAAGAAGGCTTGTCAAGGGATTTTCACTAATCTCAACTCCTTTGACAAAACTTCTGAGGAAGAATATACCATTCAGATGGAATGATGAATGTCAGAGAAGTTTTGAGGAGATTAAGCATCTGTTAACTACAACACCAATGTTAGCTATTCCATCTAGATTTGAAGGTTATGTAGTGTATAGTGATGCTTCACAACAAGGATTAGGATGTGTACTGATACAGTATGGCAGAGTGATAGCATATGTATCGAAATAGTTAAGGTCTCACGAGTTTAATTATCCGATACATGATTTAGAGCCAGTTGTTGTAGTGTTTGCTTTGAAGATTTGGAGACACTATCTATATGGTGAAACTTTTCATGTATTCACTGATCATAAAAGTTTGAGGTATATGTTGACTCAGAAAGAGTTAAATATGAGACAGAAGTGGTGGATAGAATTGTTGAAAGGTCATAATTTCACAATTGAGTATCTTCTTGGTAAAACTAATGTTGTAGCTAATGCATTAAACATAAAATCCAATAGCAGTGTAGCACAAGTACAGTTATCGAGGTTACCTAACCTAGTCCAATTGAGAGCATTAAATGTTGAGTTGAAATTGGTGCAAAATGAGTCATTGATAAGTACATTGAAGCTGAGACCTGTATTACATGACAGAACTAAAAAAGTTCAAAGTAAAGATCCAGAATTGGTGAAGTTAATTGAGAAGTTGAAGTTGAATCCAAGTTTTGAATTTGAATTAAAAGATGATACACTGTGGTTGAAACAGAGATTGTGTGTGCTCGATGTTGATGATTTGAGAAAAGAGATTATGGAGGAAGCACATATAGCAGCCTATACTATATATCCTAGTACTACAAAGATGTATAATAAGCTAAAACAACATTTCTGGTGGTCAAGGATGAAGAAGCAAGTAGCTGAGTATGTGGCTAAGTGTTTGACTTGCCAACAAATTAAGGCAGAGCATCAGGCTCCAGTTGGTAAGTTACAGTCACTGCCTATTCTGGAGTAGAAATGAGAGAGGATTACTATAGACTTTATTATGGGTTTACCTTAGACTCCGAGGCAACATGACACCATATGAGTCATTATTAATAGATTGACCAAATCGGCTCATTTCTTGCCAGTGAGAGAGAATAACTCACTAGATTAGCTAGCTCAGAGAAATGTGAATGAGATAACAAGGTTACATGGAGTTCTAGTGTCCATTATATTAGACAAGGATCCTAGATTTACCTCGAGATTTTGGGGCTACAGACAGCTTTAGGTACAAATTTGAAGTTCAGTACTGCATTTCATCCTCAGACAGACGAACAGAGTAAGAAAACTATTATGACTATTGAGGATATGCTCAGAGCTTATGTTTTGGAGTTTCAAAGAGCATAGGATCAGTATGTAACTCTGATTGAATTTACTTATAACATTCAGTATCACAGTAATATCGATATGGCCCCGTATAAGGCGTTATATATCAGGAAGTGTCGTTCACCTCTGTATTGGGATAAAGAGGGGTTAAGGATTGTTGAAGGCCCAGAATTAATCCAAGATACTGTTGATAAAGTGCAACTGATTTGAAGTAGAAATAAAATGGCACAAGACCAACATAAAAGTTATGTGGATCAGTATAGGAGAGGTATGGAATATCAAGTGGGAGATAAGGTGTTTTTGAGAGTGTCAACTTGGCTATGAGTGCTAAGGTTCGGTGAAAAGGGTAATTTAAGCCCGAGATACATTGTTCCATATGAGATTATCGAGAGAGTTGGACCATTGGCATATAAGATAGCCTTAGTTGCTGAAATGGCTCAAATACATAATATGTTTCATGTAAGTATGCTCAGGAGATATCGGTCTAATCGACTTATGTGTTACCATCTCAGGGAGTTAAAATTGCAAGTAATCTAAGTTATGTTGAGGAACCGGTTAAGATAATTGGATATCAGAATAAACAGTTGAGAAACCGAGTGATCCCATTGGTGAAAGTCCTTTGAAGGAATCATTCGACTGAGGAAGCCACATGGAAAATAGAGAAGCATATGAGGAATGAGTACCCTTACCTATTTGATCATCAGGTAAGAATTTCGAGGATGAAGTTTCTTACGGGAGGAGAATTGTAATATCTAGTTTCTGAAACATGTTTAGGGATTATAACCCTAAATCATTATGAATGAATAATAGCATTGAGAGCTTTGCATATACATGCAACATTAACATACATACACGAATTAATTTGTACACATTACAAAGATAGCATATGTACTCAATTGACATGTCTCGGGGTATGAAAGATTTAAAATGATTATAATGTGAATTATTAATTGTTATGTCTTGAATTTTGATTTGATTGGAATCTAATTAGTGATTTTGAATTAAATGTTATTAATTTGGAGATTGATGACATTATATGTACATTTGGACTAGGACAAATGCCAAGAGGTAGCATAAATTGATACATGAAAAATTATGGTTACTAAGCCTATAATTAACTGACATTTGCCATAACTAAATAAGTGACAAATGGACTAGTAATTAAATTATAATTGGACCAATTATGGAGTAACTAGTAGACCAATCTTGGAGTGACATGTGGACTAATTAATTGATAACATATGGCAACTTAATATGTGGATTAATGGCAGCATCTTGATTAGACAAATGTCTTACATGCCTTAGGACAAATGTTGTGATTAAATGATGACACCTACCATGTTGAAGAAGCAAGTTCCAGTAGCCAAGTTTCTGCTTCCTTCATTGTTGCTTCACTACTAAAATTGCTCCTACCTTTTCTCTGTAATTTGCTTGAACCTTAGCTTAAAGTGTTACACGAAATTCACATGTTAATCCTTCACAAAATAGTCAAGAAAAACTAACTGAATGTTACCTTGACCTTGTTACTGAAACTAGCTCATTTTCACCTTTAGTTTGTGATGAATCTTGTATGATTGGAAGGCTAGTATAATCTGGAATTTTGAGCTGAGTTGGAAGCCTAATAGTTAAGTAGCAATTTGATCTTTATGGCATGTTTAATAGTATAAGAATGGTGCTTAAATAGGAATGAAATGCATATTATGTTGATGATGAAATGTGTTGGAAATGTGTTGAATGAATTTGGAAGGCTTTTTTCTTGATCTTGGTATATGAAAACCACAGAATTATAGGTTGATTCATAGACGAGTTAGACTGGAATTTGATGTATAAATAAGGTGAATTTATGCTAAAGAAAGATATGAATATAGTGTTCTTGAATTGAGAAAGAATTGGAACTATATGTATGATAATGTATGATAGTTTTTGGTTTGATTTTTTATGCTTGAAAGACTATAATTTGTGAGATGTCAATTGATTAAGTTTGGGCTAGAATTGAAGATAATGTTGATGAGAAATTGAAGTATAATTAATGTACAATTGAGGTATAACTAATGGACTATTATAAGGTTGTTTTGAATTTGGTATCAAAGTGTGAAAAATATGGAAAAAAGCAAACTGTCCATAACTGGCCTTCTTTTTTTTCTATCATTCTTGATTTTGTGCAGTCGGCTGCCCTCTTTCTTGACTTTGGTGTAGTCGGCAGCAACAACTTTACCCATCTTCCTCCTATTAGCCCTGCTTTATTGCATCAACTCTGTAGGCATGTTTAGAGACCTCTTTGCTTCCTCTGAATCGATGAACCTATGTGCCTTTTATTGTATTTCAATACCCTTCGCTTTATCCATCAATAATGACCTCCATACGGGCTATGATTCCGTAAAACCTTCTCTTAGGCTATTGTCACTATAATAGGGTTCAATTATGGGATATGCATTGCCTCCACATTAAGCCATTGTGTTAATTAATCTCTCATATTCTAACGAACTTTCTAAATGATGGACTTTCTTCAAGTCGTGACCTTTTACTACTTTGAATGAAATACGACATGGTGTCGAACTGGGAAGGTAAGTAATTATGGCAATTGGTTGCTACAGCCCATGAGTTCTAACTTAGGGCCTATTTGATTGAATATTAATTAATGGAATGGAATGGAATAGAACTAAACTGAACGGTTTATAATAAAATGGAACGTAACATAGTGAAAAGTTATTTCGGAGGGATGGACGGGTTCATAATATAATATAGTGAACTCCTGTTTGGAAGATAGATGGAATGCAATGTAATGTATAATAAATGACTATTATACCCCTGATATTAAAATGGTTGATGCAAGAGATTTAACGTTATGATTTTAAAACAGGAATCATGTTCAATTAAAAAGTCACAGTTGTGACTTGTTTTTTATATATTTTCTATTTAAAAATAACAAAAATTTAAATAAAATTTTAATTATTTTATTATTAATTATATACAATTTATTATTAACTATATAAAAATATTATTATTAATTGTTTCAAAATTTTATTCTATTATATGTAATTTATATTTAAAATTTTTTATTTTTATTTTTATCTTCTACAAACAATTAAATAATAATTTTTTATATTTTATATTTTTCATTAATAAAAATTAAAATTTTTATTAATTATATACAATTTTTATTAATAATATAAAAATATTATTGAGGATGACAAGCTTGCGGACCTTAATAAATGAGTTCAGGAAAAAAAAGTAAAGTTAGAAAAAATAATTGATAATAAGAAAAATTATTGAAAGTATATTAGGTAGTATATATTTATTAGTTTACGTCTCATCATAAACTCATCAAATTGAAGATTTCTTATTTTTAGTATTTAGGATGAAATAAAATATAAAATAAAACTCTCTACTTCTGTCTCATTCTATTTCATTCTAATCCTTCAACCAAACCAAGCCTAAGGAAATCGATAAGTTGGGCTGTCAGCTGACGATACATGGACTTTGGAGAGGGGTGTCAGATGGAAACCTTTCGAGCGTCAACTCGAAATAAAAAGTTGCAAGCTGTGAGCCCCTCTATTCTTTGCGTCTGAGCTTCTTCATGTTTGGTAAAAAAAAATTTCGGTCCTATCGATGGCCCGGATCTTCTAGTGGGGCCTACGCTGACCATCAGCCGGTCACGTGGGAATTAACTTACCATGATTCCATTATCACGTGATACTCCGGTGTGCCAGAGTTACGCAAGAGGTGAAATGCTTAACCTATAAAAACATAAAAGCAAGG
>JANQBM010000008.1:37679548-37702555 GCA_025594535.1 Erythroxylum domingense
CTTCCATACAGTGCTTCATAAGGAGCCATCTGAATGCTCAAATGGTACGAATTATTGTAAGCAAATTCGACCAATGGAAAATGCTCATCGCAAGCTCCCTTGAAGTCCATCATATATACCCTGAGCATCCCCTCAAATGTCCGAATGGTCCTCTCAGATTGACCATCTGTCTAAGGATGGAAAGCCGTACTAAAATTCAACTTGGTTCTCATAGCCTCTTGTAAACTGCCCCAAAATCTCGAAGTAAATCGAGGGTCCCTGTAAGAAAATATGGAATCTGGAATCCTATGTAATCTTTCTATTTCATCAATATACTTCTTACCTAGCACATGCAGAGAATCAGTCTGTTTAATTGCCAAAAAATGGGCTAACTTCGTCAACCGATCAACAATGACCCATATGGCATCATGCTTCCTACTATTCTTAGGCAAACCTATCAAAATGTCCATAGTCACCCTTTGCCACTTCCACTCCGGAATGGATAATGGCCTTAACTTGCCTGAAGGTGCTTGGTGTTCAGCCTTGACTTGTTGACACACTAGACACTTACTCACATATTTTGCTACATCTTTCTTCATGTCTTTCCACCAAAAATGTTCCTTCAGATCTCTGTAAATCCTGATGCTACCTGGGTGCATAGCATAAGAAGCATTGTGTGCCTCATTCAGTATCTCATCCTTCACTTCCTAAACATCTGGGATACAAAGCCTATTTCCAACAGTTATGAGTCCATCATCCCTCATTACCACTTCAGATGTTTTACCATTCTTAATTTCTTCTCTAAGCTTGCTTAATTCTGTATCTTGTGCTTGTAGCTCCCTAACCTTCTCCCTGAGTATCAGCCTTACTCTGAAATTAGCAACAATACAATTTGGTTCCTCTTGTTTCAATCTTATCTTAAGCTTAGCCAAGTCTTCCAATAGGGGCAGATAGACTATCCAAACATGGGCTATTGAGGACTTCCTACTCAAAGCATTCGCCACTACGTTTACCTTTCTTGGATGATACTCAATCAACAAATCATAGTCCTTAAGCAACTCAATCCACCTTCTCTGTCTCAAATTCAGTTCCTTCTGACTCAACAGATACTTAAGACTTTTGTGATCTGTAAAAATCCTCGTCTGAACCCCATACAAATAGTGTTTCCAAATCTTTAAGGAAAAAATCATAGCTACCAATTCTAAATCATGGGTCGGATAATTCAATTTATAAGGCTCCAGTTGCCTTGAATCATACACTATCACCCTGTCTCCTTGCATCAATACACAACCCAAACCCTTCCTTGAGGCATCACTGTACACTGTATAGCCCTCATCTCCTGTAGGCAATATTAGAACTGGAGCACTGGTTAATTTTCTCTTGAGCTCCTCAAAGCTTTTCTGACATTCCTCACCCTAGATAAATTTCTGATTCTTCCTCAATAACTTAGTCATTGGAGAAGCTATTGTAGAAAATCCTTCCACAAACTTTCTATAATAACCTAACAGATGCAGAAAACTCCTCACATCTGTCACTGACTTAGGTGCATGCCAATTTACAAATGCTTCAACCTTCTTTGGATCCATATGTACCCCATTCTAAAAAATTACATGTCCAAGGAGTATCACCTTAAAAAGCCAAAACTCACGCTTGCTAAACTTAGCATAAAGCTCCTTCTCTTTCAGTGTCTGCAACATCCTCCTTAGATGCTCCTCATGTTCCTCTTCACTCTTGGAATAAACCAGAATGTCATCAATAAACACTATGACAAACTGATCTAGATACTCTTTGAAGACCCTATTCATAAGATCTATGAATACAGCTGGAGCATTGGTCAAGCCAAATGGCATGACTAGGAACTTGTAATGCCCATACTGAGTCTTAAAAGCTGTCTTACTTACATCAGACTCTTTGATTCTGAGTTGATGATAACCTGACCTGAGATCAATCTTGGAAAAGACCCTTGCTCCTTGTAGCTGGTCAAACAGATCATCAATCCGAGGCAGAGGATACTTATTCTTAATGGTCACCTTGTTGAGTCTCCGGTAATCAATACACATCTGCCATATTCCATCATTCTTCTTGACAAATATAATAGGCACTCCCCAAGGTGACAAACTTGTCCTTGCATACCCTTTCTCTAACAGTTCCTCTAACTGTTCCTTAAGCTCTTTTAATTCAGCTGGAGCCATCCTATACAGTGGTATAGAAATGGGTGCGGTTTCAGGAATCAAGTCAATGGCAAACTTGATTTTCCTCACCGGTGGCAAACCAGGTAAGTCTTCTAGAAACACATTTGAAAATTCTCTTACAATTGTAAAATCCTCTAACTTCCTTTCATTCATATCAACATCTACAACATGTTCCAAGAAGGCCTCACACCCCTTTTCCATCATTCTGTCAGCTATCAAAGCAGAAATAATTCTTGGAGCTGGTGCTTTCCTATCTCCTCTGAAAATCACCTTCTCACTGTTGCCCATATCAAACTCCACTTCCTTGAGGACACAATCCAACTTCGTTTGATACTTCTCTATGACATCCATCCCAATTATAACATCTAAACCTTTTAGGTCTAGAGGTAGGAGGTCCACTACCTGTCTAGCACCTTCAATGAAGAGTTCAAAACCCTTAAACACTTGACTGGTTATCACATTCCTCCCTAAAGGAGTACTAACAATCAAAAGGTTATCCAAAGGCATCGAATCAATACACATGTAATTTCATGCTTACAGAAACAAATGAATGTGTGGAACCATAATCAATCAAAACATATACTGCATAATTGAATAACTGAGCCATACCCGTGACAACTTCATGTGCGGCTGCAACTTCTTCTCTGGTCATGGCAAATATCCTTGCCTATGCCTGACCCCTTGGCCTTCCTGGAGGAATAGCTTTCTTTGCAGCTCCAGTATTGCCCACCTCTGTGACTAGCTTAGTTCCCACTGTTTCAGCTTTCTTTAGGGCTTGTAACTGTGACCCCTCATTTCCTATTATTTGGGGACAGTCCTTGATCATGTGTCCCTTCACTCTACATCGGAAACATGCTCCAAGCAACCTGAAGCACTCTCCCTTATAGAACTTCCCGCAATGTTCACATAGAGGGTTCATGTTCCTGCTGCACTCCACCCTGCTATTGCCTCCTGTTGTTGAGGCTTGCACTGATACTGCCCTTGCTTGCTTGTTCTTACCAGAATCACTACTTCCCCCTTACTCTGTGTATGGAAGCTTTTCACACTCCTCTCAGGCATTGTAGCACTCATCCCCTTCTTAGAAAACTGCTCCTTGTTCTTCCTCTTCCTACTTACTTCATTCTTTATGTTCTCTAGCTTCTCAGCTTAGAGTGCAGCATCTACCAACTGCTGGTAGTCACAGAAATTGTGGACCAAGACTTTCTCCTTGATCCCCAAATGAAGACCTCCCTCAAACTTGCGACACTTATCTTCCTCATTCGCCACAATGTTTGCTGCATATTGGGAAAGCTGGGTGAACTTCAGCTCATACTCACTCACAGTCATATCCCTCTGTGTGATGTTCAGAAACTCGCTGGCTTTCTCTTGTATATACACCCTCGAGAGGTACTTCTTCCTGAACACTTCCACAAAGTCTCTCCATGTCAACACTGGAGGCATAACCTGACTGTGGGGCACTGATTCCCAACAATAGAATGCATCCCCCTGTAGCAAACTGACTGCATAGTCTAACTTCTCATCCGAGCACCTCATCTGAATTAGGACCCTCTCGGTCCTCTTCAACCATACTTTAACCTCCTCGAGATTTGTAGTCCCATTGAAGTCTACAGCTCCATACTTGTGGAGCTTATCATATTGTCCAGTCCTCTCTCGGAACTTGCATCGGAGCTTGAGGCCCTTAGTCCATGGCATATGAGAAAGCCTGAGTAAAGGCCTGAAAGAACCTTGGATCAAAAGGGTTAGCTTAAGGCATAGGAGGAGGCGGTGGAGGCATCTCATGTTCCACACTGGGTACCTCAGGATTAGGGGTAGAATGCGTCCCCGCATCTTGTGGGACAATAGACTCATCTGTACTCCCTTGGAGAGAGCTGGATCGAGTCAGAGCTCCCTGAGTTCTTCTTCGAGGTGGCATAATCAGTCCTGATATATAAAACTAATGAAAATCTTTAACTCTTGCACAATAGTTTCAAAGGGTGCAAAACAGTTCAAGTCATACAGAACAATTTCAATTCATGAACACAATTCAAAACATTGCAAGTAATTCATTTAAAATCCATGCATGTACACTTCATGTCTCCACCTTCACAATTTGTGCTTCGGATACTCCTAAACTTGGTCCGGGTGTAGGACCTCAACCTAGTCTCTCTAATACCACAAGTGTTGGGACCCCACCCCTTAAGAGACATGTGGCCAACGTGCTAAGTGACATCTAGATGCGCAACCCACAAGGGTAGAGTGCCCTCACCAGGATAATCCTCAAATTGAAAATTCATCTTGACCTCTTCTTAATATCTTTTCCCTTGACTTGTACTAATAACCTAAATCCTTAACGGCTTCTTGATCCTTAATAACCACTTCTTGTTGAAACCATTAATTAGTGGATTCTGTGATTAACTCCAACCAATTGACTAATCAATCACACTAGCTTAACTTCTTCTTTGTATCGTCTGTGTTTGGTTTGGCTATCGTCTGAGTTTGCTTATAGCCTGTGTTTGTTTGGTTTGGCTATCGTCTGAGTTTGCTTATGGCCTGTGTTTCCTTTCGTCTGTCTTTAAATTTTATCGTTTGAGTTTGACCTCCTATCTTCTGTCTTTATATCGTCTGCCTTATGATGTGTCATCACAGATGATTCCTTGTGTCTTTGTGCTGACGTGTCATCTGTGTTTTTCCTTGCCTCTATATTGTGACGTCAGCACAGACGATTTCTTTCGCCTGTGTTTTTCTTTTGCAATCTATCTTATTTAGTGCAGACTTAAATCCTTCCAACCATCCTCATTCATTAAAATCCAAGGACAAAACACACAAATGTAAACACCAACTGCTTCTCAAAGCCTCAAACTCATTTGATCAACACATGCAATGTGAAAACTTAACAGTGGTTATGATCATGAGCAGAACATACATATATTTCATTCATCCTCAAACAAATATTGGTTATATAAAGCTTTAATAACCATACAAGCCACAATACATCAGTTCACTTAGATTAGTAAAGCTTGAAAGGTAGCTAAAGCCTTAGGTTCTTAAATTCTAACTTAAGAGTACAAAAGAAAATATGCAGACTGGAGTGCTGCCTTGACTCTTGACTTACTCACTTTCTTGTTCTTCACCTGAATAGGACAGAATTGGGAGGGGGTGAGCTTAAAGCTCGTGTGTAACAGGTTTATAATTAAGAAACAAACAGAACCCCTTTTTCAATTTAGAAACTATAGTAATCTTGCTTGAAAAATCATTAAATACTTATTTCACAAAATTTTCTTTTTATTAAACAACTCATGAACAAATATGATTCGTGCATGCATCAATCTTATTAACATTTCACAGTACATAAGCACATCAAAATGGTTTCGAAGGTCCATAAACAGAACAAACAATCACAATTCCATATAATGGTCCTGTGAAGTCGTAAACAGAATGAGCTAGCACAATCCCACGTAGTGGTTTTGTGTAGTCGTAAACATGAGAGAGTCTATGAAGGAGCTCCATGCCAGTAGCTAGCAGGCGGGATAAGCCTTTAGTCTAAGTGCACTTGACAACAGAATGGACCAAACCAAACCCACATAACATGTATTTCATGATCTTGCATACTTATTACCCAAAATGGCAATTCTTGGAAACTTGTTTTTCATATCCGAAAATATGATTTCATAAACTTGTAACTTTTCAAAATAAACATTTTTGAATCATACAGCAACATATAACACTTTTACAACCCAACTAAGAACAAACAAATGCATATTTTTCTGAAGTAATTGAAATCCTTCAATTATCTTAGTTTGAAAGAAAACATTAATGGCTTATTGCTTCATCATAAAACTGTAACCCACCTGGAAATCCTTGCTTGTTTAGGTGTTGGATTTAAAGATGTCTTTCCTCTTTTGCTCCTTTTGCCTCTCTTGAACCCCTCCTTGATTTCCTTCATAAAGACACAATTCCCATTCAATAGAAATTTGGATTTGAATAACCTATAAGGCACATTCACTAAAATAGATCCTAGAATACTTAAACCCATATATTTCTTAAGCTTTTTAAACAAAAACCTTTTAAAACTCTAAGAGATTAAAAATTGACTTACCTTGAATCCTCACCAAATAATGAGATTCTTGGCTCTAAAGAAAGCTCTTCCCTTCCTCTTTCTTTTTTCCCCTCTTGAGTAATCTCATATTCTCTCTTTAAGACTAAGAAAAATCTTGACCTAGTTCAGAGCTCCATTCTTTTAACTCCACCGAAATCTCTTTTCTTCTTTCCCTCTCTTCTTCATGTTTTTGTCTTCTTATTTACAAGACAATCTTTTCCTCTTCCCTTTCTACCCTTAATGAGTGTTAAAAGTCCAATTTGCCCTTCCTTTAATGCCTTAGTGCTTCTATCCTTAAGTAATCTACCCAAAACACCCTTATGCATTCTTAATTCTTCAATTTAACTTACACCATACTATACTCTAACTTAATCTTAATTCTTACATTTAATACTTCCAATTTCCATCAATCCATGAAATAAATCCTCCTAAACTTGCCTTAATAATTAAACTCTAATTAATGAAGAAGGATTTATTCACAAGATCACCAAATTCATTCAATTCATGCTCACTAAAATAAGAAAAAAAATTCAGGGCCCAACACAACCAAAAAAGATTCGGGCAGACCATCAACATATTGCGAGAAGTTTACAAAAGCTTCTTTATACAGGTTTATAGTCATGGCTTGTTTCAAGCGGGTGATCGCTTCAAAGGGATCTTCATAATCTGTTGGTGCAAAATGATGAAGAACCGCGTGGGTAAACTTAAACCACTACTGTGGCCCTTGGTATTTAGAGAGCCATCAATGCCATTGAAGAACAATTCCTTCTAGATGAAAAGATGACAACTGCATCTTTTTCTCTTGCAGCACTTTTTGGAACTCAAAGTATTGTTCAGCTAGGTGAATCTATCCAGTGGGGTCGTCATCTTTGAATTTTGGAAAATGATGTTTGAGTGGGGGTTGAATCTCACTGGGGTGTTTTGGTGTGGTAGTATTTGGGTTAGTGTTTGAGGATTATGCTTGGGCAAAAGGATTGGCGTCAGGACAGGTTAAGATATTAGAGGAAAAGATATTGGCTAGGCGAAGCTCTTGTGTTTGGACTTTGGTTAACAGAGTTTGAAAGGTAGCATTGATCTGATTGAAAGTGGACTCATATTGTTCCATTGCCTCATTCACTTTATTATGGACTCAGCAATGGATTTGCCACGGGTTTCCATTCTGTCTCTGATACCAGTTGATAAGAGAATTTCAGGAAGATAAACAAATAAGAGATAGGAGAAACTATTCAGGTAATTGCCTCCCTTTTTATTTATTCGCAATCTTTACTTATAGGGAATTTAACAAAGCAATTACAACAGAAGAACAAAACATCTGGCTAGTAACCCTAACATTAACTAACTGGAATGGGGAAATGCATATATTCTAGCTAACCATTAACAACATTGCATGTCATGGAAGACAGGGGTCTATATTATTCTTATCAGATTACAGGTGATACAAACCTTAAGACCTACCATTGATGTCTCGTACTCCTTGTACAATATACGATTCAACTGAAATATTTCATTTTTTCCAGATTTATCACCGTAGACATATATTCTGGACAAGGACATAAGGTTACAATTTATAATGTATGTAGTCTAAATAACCTAGGCAGCTGAACTATTTTTAGAAACATAGGAAGAGAACCTGATTATGAAATAAATTTGCATACCTTCAATATTCCTCGTGCATGCCTTAGATAAACCAGAACTTTAAGAATAAAGGGTGTCATCCACATCTGAACAATTTTTACAGATTATTAACATTTTTATCGATTCTGGTCCAAAATCAAAACCTATAGTAACTGAACGAGGGACTGCTTACCAAAGAGTAAACATTCATAATTGGACATTAAAGTTTTGTGTTGATATTGATACTCATAAGGCATCTTAATCAATCAAATCTTTTAAAAACAAATGCTGAGAGAAAATTATTGTAGGAAATAGGGTCAGAAAAATAAATAATAGTAAACGGAAAGGAAGGATAAGAAAAGAAAAGGTTTTATGAAGAGAAGTTGTTGCAAAGAAACATGGGATGGGACTGAATTCAATTGAGGACAAATAAAGAAGTTCAAATTTGATAGAAAATTAGTGCCTATATTCCTCTGTAAGTACGTAACCATGCATGAGAAATAAGTTGCTATTGTCAAATTATAAAAGCTCAATATTACAAGACCTTAACCTAGAAGGTACCTGATAGAAAGATAGAGAGAGAGACAAGACTGTATAGTTAGAATGAGGAAAGCAGCTGAGATAAAGAAAAGAGGGGAGATGTTGGGTTTAAATGGTGAAATAATTTGGAACAAAGACTCCAAAAAGCATGGGAAGGGGAAAAAAATAAGAAGTGTGTTGTTGACCGTTACTAATAGAGTACAAAATTATGCATAAATAATTGAAAATCCAGCTTAAATGAATTTGACGTTATATGTACTTATAAAATGCATAGTGTGGAAACATGTGTAACTTGGATTTTTTTAATTATAATATATTTATTAAGAAAAAAAGTACTGCAAATAAAGAAGTCAGGTTGTTGCCTGTTGGGGAGACTTCAATGAAATTCTTAATAGAGTTGGGAAAGCATCGTCCTAAATGCATTAACAATGTTTTCTAATCCTGTCCCTAATTCATGTTTTCTCACAAACGAAAACCCATACCCAAACCTTTCTCACAAAAATAAAACTAACTTTAATAATATAAATAACTCAAGTAACCAACGAAGACCAAGACAAGTGAAGAAACAATGTTAGCGAGTGTCCTACGTGCACCTACATATCGCTAACAACCACTATTCAACCAAGCATGTCATTGGGTCGGCCCAAGCCACTGTGGCCCTCGGTCGGCCCAGCCCAACCCATTAATTTTTTAAAGTAAAAAATTCAAACTACATCGTTTTGGACAAGATGATTTAGTTTCAGGAAAAATCCTACCTGGGCGGACCATGGTCAGCCTATGGTCAGGGTTGCGGGTCGGGCCGAGCTAGGCCGGGCCATAATTACCATGCTTATATTCAAACGACACATGTAGCCCACGTGTCACCTTCTGGTGATGCTATATTGACCTTGCCACCTAGCACCAAGTTGCACCTACTCCAGAAATCTATTAATGATCTGCTTTTCTACTTTTAATTGCTAGAAATTGGTTTTGTGTTTTTAACCATGGTCGATGATGTGTTTTTTTGGGGTTTAATTATTGAAAATTGGGTTTATATGTTTAACCATCATTGCTAATTCTGTTGTAGTTGTAGTCCCTCTTTTGCTATTACACAAGTTGTTCATATTTGAAGTTCTTCTTTTTGTTAACATCTTTTTATATTGGTTATGTCATGAGTGACTTTAAAACTAACAGTATTGATAGATAATCACTCATTATGGTTAAACAAATCAAAAATTGAAAATTGAATGGAACAAATTATGTTGTTTAAGCGAATGTAGTCATTGTATATCTCAGAATCCTAGGTAGGTATGAGCATCTTATGGATCTGACTCTTGATATTAAGTCACGAGGTGTAAAAAGTGGGAACAACATGACAATTAAATAATAACAAGCCTTTGGAATGTAATGCAGTTAAATATTGCTTAAATGTGTCCGTATGTAAACTCATCAAAGGAGTTATGGGAGTGTGTGAGACTTTTATTTTCCAATAATGTTACTCATATATATGATTTATCTGTGGAATTGTTTAAGTGTAAGAAGGGAGAGAAGAATCACGCCAGTGATTTTTAAAAAATAAAGAATCTATTTGTAGAACATTTAATAGCCCACCTGATAATAACAAATAAGGATCAACTTTTAATTGAAAGAGAAGAGTTACTTATATTGAGATACTTGGTTGGCTTAAGAACATAAAATGAACCAATTTAGGCCCAAATCCTCCGTGACACTCAGCTTCCATTACTTGTTGAGGTATATTCATGCAAATTTTGATCCTTGAAGGGTCTAACATAAGAAAGTGGTGACAAGCCTACTATCGTGGTTTACAATAGTGGATGAGGTAATTGAGGCCCATGTAACCAAGGTGGTTGTGGTAGTCATAGAGAAAGGGGTAGAGGAGACTAAAGATAATGTGATCATTATGGCAATCATGGGTATGTTTAGGACTATTGCTAGAATTTATATCTAGAGTTACGCTCGAAGCCCTTTTAGTCTGCTTATATTGTGAAGGCTTCTAACAGGTTGCAAGTGTAGTATAAGAGGTGTCGATCCCTCGAAGAGTTGGTGAATTATTTGAAATTCTAAATTGTTTAAGGCGTGAAAGAAAATTAAATGAAAATAAAAATCAAACAGAAAAGTACACAATTGTATATGAAATGATTGAAATTGAAGTTGTAAAAGTAAAACAAAGAAATCAAAATTGAGCAACACTAAATTGATAATGAGAATCACACAAGAAGACTTTCTAAATTATAAGAAATGGGATTTTTCCTATCATCAGTGCTACTCTAGTCATTTATGTTTTATTGTGGGGTCAGTTCTAGACTATCGTAGGGTGGATAGTCTCTCTCAAGTTATAATCAATGAACCTTAAATCATAAACCCTAAATGAATTATGGAATTTGTATACTCTCAGTTATCAAAAGACCCATAATTCTAATTAGATCTAAAGCCATCTAATAAACAATCTGGTCTCACATGAAATCTCTTTCCATATAATAACCTACTAGATTGATTGCTTGGTCAATTAGATCACCTAACTCTCATTCACCCTCTTAGTTTATTACCAAAGTAGGCAAATACCACAATCAATCACAACACCTAATCACAATAACATAATAATAACTAAATTACCATTAAATTAAGGTCAAATCCCGAAGGAAAGTTAAAACATCTTAATCAAACCCAAATCCATACATATATTCATATTCATCTTCGCATTCAAAGAAAAGAAAAACAAAATGAAAGAAATACATAATAGAATGGGGATTTGAATGCCTTAGGAGAGCAACAGCTGCGAAGACCGCTTTTTTCTCCTCTTCTTCGTCTTCTCTCTCTCTTTTTTCTCCATCTTTGAATTTTTCCCAAGATGGCAGAAATGGAGGCTCCCTTTAGGGTTTCATCTCTTTCCCTTATATAATTTTTCCAATTAAGGTAACCTTAGGGTATTTTCTAGGTCCGAAAGGTTCGAAAAGTCCCTTGAAAACTTAAGTCAATAAGGCTATGCATTTGTTTTGTCATGCAGGCCATAATCGTGGTTTTGCCTTTTGTCACGATCGTGGCAGACAGGGCCACGATTGTGGCTACTTGCACTTGCTTCTTTCATGATCGTGGCTTACTAGCCACAATTGTGGGCATCTACTTTGGTTCACGCCTCCTTCAAAACTCTATATTCTTCAATATTATCCTTGAAACACTATCAAACTTATCAAGGAACCTCAAATACATAACATTAAAGCTTAAAAGCATACTCTAACCCATAAAATACTCAAAATAAAAATATTTAACAAACTAACAGAATTGTAACCTAAACATATACTAAATAATAAAGTTAACAACTAAACACACACCAAACTACTTATTAAAACATGATGCAATATACAACTCTCACTAGCCTCTCACTAACTTACTGTTGCTAATGATTCCACTAATGGTATAAGTGGGGCTGACATTGTGTTTCTCTCTCCTTCAATGATGCTACCAACAACATTGAATATCCCAAAATTTCTGTTCAACTTAATGTCTATTAGTAAACTAAACGAATCATTGAATTATTCTCTCTTTTTTCCCTCATTATCTACTATTTTGACAATCATTCAACTACTTGCTTAACTGTTAGTTCACCTTTGTGAATCCATAGTTGTCTTAGTCATCCATCCATATAAAAATTTAAGAAATTGATTTCTAATTTGAAATTAAATCTTCATCCAGATTGTGTCTTTTCAACTTGGCAAATATCATCATGTTGCTTTTCCATCCAGAGTTAATAATAGAGCCAAAAGCTCTTTTGTGTTAGTTCATTATGATGTTTGGGGTCCATCTCGTATGACCTTGAAACTTAGTTTTCATTACTTTGTTGTTTTTTCAATGATTGGTCTAGAATGACTAGGTTAAATCTAAAGAAAAAAATGTTCCAAATTGTTTTATATTTTTCAATCATTTCTCTTTGAAACTAAAACTCAATATGGTTGTCCTATTTGTATCCTCAGAGGTGATAATTCCAAAGAATATTTTTCTAAATCCTTTCAGCCTTACATAAAATATTATGGTATAATTCATCAATCTTCTTGTTCTCATACACGACAAAAAATGGTGTTGCTGAAAGATAAATCAGGCATATCATATAAGTTACGCGAACCTTACTGATTAAGATGAAGATTCCCCAGAGTTTTAGAGTGATGTTATCCTCTCTCCTTGTTATCTTATTAACACAATGCCATCCACTACCCTCAAAGGTCAGATCATTTATATTTTTATGTTTCCTAATACCCCTTTGTTTCCTCTTTAACCTCTTACCTTTGGATGTGTTTGTTTTGTCCACCAACTCTAGCCAGGAGTTGAAAAATTATCTCTATAAGCCAGAAAATATATCGGACCCTATTTTCGGAGCTCGACGATCGCAATCGGATAACAGACATTTTTCACAAACAGTTGCATTCCAATCTAACCCATTTTAGGCTTGTCTCCATTCGAGCCTAAATATATCAAGGAATAGCGTTGGTGAGTCCATAATTTACATGTGTTCACGCTTTGGGACAATTTGCATAACTTTTTAACTCCTTCTTCTATGTTTGGTCTATCGTCTGTGTTTTATCGTCTGTGGTTGACCACCTATCATCTGCCTTATGACGGGTCATGACAGATGATTCCTTGAGTCTGTCTGATGACGAGTCTTCTGTGTTGATGACGTGTCATCTGTGTGATGATATGTTGTCGGTGTGATGATGTGTCATCTATATTGATGATGTGTCGTCTGTGTTCTGACGTCAGCATAGACGGTACATTTCTTTTGTATTTTTCCTTGCTTCTATATCCTGACGTCATCACAGACGATACACTTCGTCCGTATTTTCCCTTTGCCTCTGTGTTCTGATGTTATCACAGACGTTACACTTCATTTGTATTATCCATTTTCGTTCAGAACACAACCTCTCCAATTTTTATATACTATTCTAATGCAACTAACCTTGACAACTCCAACAGAGAAGAACATGCCCATGTATGTTTCATTATCCAAATCTTAAAATATAACAAACCAGTCATGGAAAGGAAATTTAATCTCGCTTTCCCTTTTTAATCATAGTCAGAGTTTGTTACAAGTCAATATACACATCAACTTAAAATAAAAGTACAAAAGATGCTCAATGTTGATATACTAAATAGGCTATTCAAAATCACCGACTTAGTACAAAAGACTCTAACTATTGTGGAGTTTTCGATGCCTTGCAAGGATCACTATCGTCTTGGTGTGCACCTGAGGAGGGAAGAAAAGGGGGTTGAGCTTCACAGCTCAATGGATAATATACTTATATCCGTTAGTAATTAGCACAAATTCAAGCATATATATATGTATAGGTACTAAGCAATTCAAATATCCTCAAGTAAGCAGATTAATGAAGAACACATAACATCCAAATGCATCATACTTGACAATTTAAAGATGCAATGCATAAACAAATGGCTCGAGGGTTCCATGGAAACAGAATGGAGAAACCGAAGTTTACCCCATGAACAAAATGAGTCCTTTTTCGGAGCTCATATTCCACAAGCGGGTAGCCGAGAGAAGACTCTTGTCAACGTGCACGTGATAAACATAATGGTTCCACTCTCGCCTAAACAAAAGCACATATTCATTTAATCATATGCTCAGACTTTTATGCTTGTTTGTTTTTTCATTCAAACAAAATGTCACGACTTATTTTAATGGCATAACTTGATCAAATTCATAAATCACATGCATTTTCATTAATCACAAAATTTACTAAAAGGCAAGTTGTACATGCACAAACATATAGGCAAGAATTTGCCCAATCACACAATAACTATAAATACATTACCCACCTAATTTGTTTGACAATCAAAGTTCACTGTTGTCTTTCCTCTTCGCCTTAGATCGGGCTTGCTTAGCTTCCTATAACAAACCAAGTTATCATTCAATAGGAATTCAAATTTGAGAACCTATAGAACCAAAAGCATGAAATTGACCCTAGAATACCTAAACCCATACATTTCCCAAGCTCTTTGAACCAAAAGCCCCTCAAAACTTCAAGAGATTTAGAAATCGACTTACCTTAAAATTTTACCAACTAAAGGGATTCTTGGCTCTAAAGAAAGCTCTTCCCTTCCTCTTTCTTTTTCCCTTCTTGAACAACTTCAAAATCACTCTTTCAGACTAAGAAAGATCAAACCCTAGCTTAGCTTTGTTTCTCTCCTTTCTTTTCTCTCCAACGACACTCTCTCCCTCTTCTATCTTCTAATTTTCGTTTAACTATAAATACATTACCCACCTAATTTGTTTGACAATCAAAGTTCACTGTTGTCTTTCCTCTTCGCCTTAGATCGGGCTTGCTTAGCTTCCTATAACAAACCAAGTTATCATTCAATAGGAATTCAAATTTGAGAACCTATAGAACCAAAAGCATGAAATTGACCCTAGAATACCTAAACCCATACATTTCCCAAGCTCTTTGAACCAAAAGCCCCTCAAAACTTCAAGAGATTTAGAAATCGACTTACCTTAAAATTTTACCAACTAAAGGGATTCTTGGCTCTAAAGAAAGCTCTTCCCTTCCTCTTTCTTTTTCCCTTCTTGAACAACTTCAAAATCACTCTTTCAGACTAAGAAAGATTAAACCCTAGCTTAGCTTTCTTTCTCTCCTTTCTTTTCTCTCCAACGACACTCTCTCCCTCTTCTATCTTCTAATTTTCGTTTCTCTCACTTCACTCTCTCCAATTCGCGTTTTTAGTCTTCTCCTTCACAAGGCAACATTTTTTCTCTTCCCTTTTTACCCTTAATGAATACCAAAAGTCCACTTTACCCTTCCTTATAAGCTTAGGTTCTTTTAACCTTAAGTCATCTTCCAAAAATGCCCTTTTTTGCACCTTACAACATCAACACTTCAATCACATCAATTCATGAATTAATCCTCCTAAACTTGACATAATAATTAACTCCAATTAAAAATGATTTATCTAACAATACTACAAAATTTATTGAAATCATGCTTACTAAAATAACAATTTCGGGGCCCAACATTTCTCCCCCTCTTTAAAGAATTTCGTCCTCGAAATTTTTACCTAAGTCATTGAATAAGTGTGGATACTTATCCTTCATTGCTTCCAAAGGCTCCCATGTTGCCTCCTCCATCGAATGGTTCCTCCATAAAACTTTGACCAATTTCACCACCTTGTTTCTCAAAACTTTTGCCTTCGAATCTAGGATCTCCACTAGTTGCTCCTCATAGGTCAAATCTTCCCTTAACTGGACCTCTAAAGGTTGAACTATGTGTGAAGGGTCAGATTGATACCTTCTCAACATGGATACATGGAAGACATTATGAATCTTAGACAATTCCCATGGCAAAGCTAATTTATAAGCTAAAGGCCCAATCCTCTCAATGATCTCATAAGAGCCTATGTATCTCGAACTTAGTTTTCCCTTCTTACCAAATCTCAAGACCCCTCCATAGAGAAGCTCTAAGAAATACCTTGTCTCCAACTTCAAATTCCATCTCTTTTCCATGTGCATCTACATAGCTCTTCATTCTGTCCTGAGATGCTTTGATCCTCTATTTCACCAATTTAATCTTATCAACTGTCTCCTGTACTAACTCAGGTCCACAAGTCTCCTTTCACCTTCCTCATCCTAACAAATAGGAGTTCTGCACCTCCTACCAGACAAAGCTTCATAAGGTGCCAATTGAATTCTCGAATGGTAGGAATTATTGTAAACAAACTCAATTAAAGGATAAATGATCATCCCATGTGCCTTTAAAATCCATAACACAAGCTCTTAATATTGCTTCCAGAGTCTGTATTGTTCTCTCCGATTGTCCATCAGTCTACGGATGGAAAGCTGTGCTAAAGGGCAACTTAGGTCCCAAAGCCTCCTATAAGCTCTCCCAAAATCTGGAGGTGAACCTGGGATCTCTATCTGAAACTATCAAACTTGGAATCCCATGAAGCCTGATTATTTCATCCACATATTTCTTGGCCAAAGCAGTCAAAGAATCTGTTTGCTTAATTGGAAAGAAATGTGCTGACTTAGTTAGCCTATCCACTATCACCCATATTGCATCATATTTCCTACTAGTTCTCGGTAATCCTATCAAGAAATTCATTGTAATCTTCTCCCACTTTCATTCCAGAATAGACAAGGGCTGAAGCTTACCTGAAGGTGCCTAGTGCTCAACCTTGACTTGCTGACACACTAAGCATCTCTTAATATAATCCACAATATCCTTCTTCATTCCCTTCCACCAGAAATGCTCTTTCAAATCTCTATACATTCTTGTACTCCCCGGGTGCATTACATAGGGAGCGTTGTATGCCTCATTAAGAATTTCATCCTTCAGTTCTTTTCTATTAAGAATATATAATCGATTCCCTACCACCATTAATCCATTCTCCCTTACCTCTATTTCAGAAGGTTTACTGTTTTCAATCTCTTCTCTGAGCTTGCTCAAGTGTTTATCATGTTCCTGCAATTCCCTAATCTTCTAATTCAATATTGGCCTCACTTAAAAATTAGCCAATACCCAATCAGACTCAATTTACCTCAATGTCACCTTAAGTCTGGCTAATTCCTCCAACAAAGGAAGGCATACTGTCTCCACATGTGCCATAGTCGATTTTCTGCTTATTGCATCCGCTACTACATTAGCTTTCCCCGGATGATAATCTATCATCAAGTTATAATCTTTAAATAACTCTAACCATTTTCTTTATCTCAAGTTCAACTCCTTTTGACTCATCAAATACTTGGGGCTTTTGTGGTCTGTAAATACCTTGGTAGTAACTCCATACAAGTAATATCTCCATATCTTCAATGAAAAAATTATGGCAGCCAACTCCAAGTCATGAGTAGGATAGTTCATCTCATAAGGCTTTAATTGCCTAGAAGCATAAGCGATCACCTTATCTCCTTGCATCAACACACAGCCCAATCCCTTCCTTGAGGAATCACTATATACAGTGTATCCATCATCGCTTGAAGGCAACTTCAAAATTGGTGCACTCGTCAATCTATCCTTAAGCTCCTCAAAACCCTTCTAACATTCATCTATCCACAAAAACTTCTGATTCTTCCTTGTCAATTTGGAAAGTGGAGCAGCTATCATGGAAAAGCCCTCCACAAACCTTCTGTAATATCCAGTTAAACCTAAGAAACTCCTCACTTCAGCTACATTCTTAAGTGCTTCCCATTTCACAACTGCTTCTATCTTCCTCGGATCGACATGTACTCCTTTTTTCGAAACTACATGTCCAAGGAACACTACTTTCTTTAGCCAGAATTCACATTTATTGAATTTGGTATACAACTCGTTCTTCCTCAATGTCTCCAATGCAATCCTCAAACGCTCTTCATGCTTCTTATCACTCTTGGAATAAACCAATATATCATCAATAAAGACAATGGTAAATTGGTCCAAGAAAGGCTTAAAGACTCTATTCATTAAGTCCATAAAAGCTGTAGGTGCATTCGTCAATCCGAAGGGCATAACTAAAAACTCAAAATCCCCATACCTTGTTCTAAAAGTAGTCTTTGGCACATCAGTCTCCTTTATCCTCAACTGGTGATAACCTGATCTCAAATCTATCTTGGAGAAAACTTTTTCCCCTTACATTTGATTAAACAAATCATCTATGCGTGGAAGCAGATATCTATTCTTTATAGTGATATGATTAAGCTTTGTATAATCCACACACATTCTCAATGATCCATCTTTCTTCTTCCCAAAATGGACCAGAGCTCCCCAAGGCGAAGAGCTTGGCCTAATGTAACCTTTCTCTAACAACTCTTCCAATTGCTCCTTAAGATCCTTTAATTCCAATGGAGCCATTCTATAAGGCATAATCAATATTGGCGTTGTGCCCGGAAGAAGCTCAATTGGAAGTTCAATTTCCCTAGGTGGTTGTAGTCCAGGTAATTCTTCAGGAAAGACATCCAGGAATTCCACAACCACAGATGTTTCCTCTAACTTCTTTTCTCTGCCCTTGTGTCTACCACATAGGCCAGAAATGCTTCACACCCTTTCCTCATCATCTGCTCTGCTGTCAAAGCCGAAACAATTCTAGGCGGGCTTGCTTTTCTATCTCCCATGAACACCACCTTTTTACCATTTTCCAATTCGAACTCCACTGTCTTTTGTTTACAATCCAGATGGGCGTTGTACTTCTCTAACCTGTCCATACCCAAAATTACATCTAATCCTCCCAGTTTCAAAGACATCAAATCCATCGCTAACTGTTCCCCACTAATATATATCTCACATTCTCTATAAACTTGACTGATAATAATATACTGGCTGATTAGAGTACTCACCATTAAAGGAGTCTAACGTGCTCACATTCTTACCATACATAATTCTACTTGATGGTATAAATGAATGGGTAGAACCTGGATCAATTGAAACAACAATATGATCATCAAATAATTGAATCATACCAGTCATAACTTCCGGAGCTGTCTCTGCATCCTCCCGTGTCATTGCAAATACCCTAGTTGGTGCTTGCCCCTTGGGTCTCCCTAGAAGATTCACCCTTTTTGCTGGATCAAAACTGCCTACTTCAGTTGTAGTCTGGTGCCCCACAGTCTCAGTTCTCTTCAAACCTTATATCTGACTTCTCTCCTTTCTTGCATGCTGAGGACACTCTCTGGCCATGTGCCCCTTCTCCCCACATTTGAAACAAGCTCCATTCAATCTGTAACACTCTCCTCTATGGAAGTTGCCACAATGGTCACACTTAGGGACGAATGACTTGTCCCCTTCTCCCCTTCTACTGCCTCCAGCCGTTGAGGCCTGATAAGAGACAGTCCTCATCTGTTTGAACCTACTTGCACCACTGCTCCTCTCCTCAGATAGTGTAGGAAAGCTCCTGACACTCCTCTCTAGCATAGGAGTACTGCCTCCTCTCTTGAACTACTCTCTCCCCTTTCTCTTCTTATTCACGTCACTTTTTATATTCTCTATATTTTTATCAGTGCCGCTTCAACCAGCTGTTGAAAGTCACAGAAGTTCTGCACCACTACTTTTTCTCTGATGGCTAGGTGTAATGCTGGTTCAAACCGACACACTTAGCTGCTTCACTCAGCCTCATCTCTACTGCATATCAGGATAACTATGTAAACCGACGTTCATACTCACTCACTGTCATTTCCCTCTGGGTGAGACTCAGAAGTTCTCTTTGCTTCTACTGAATATACACCTCAGATAGGTACTTCTTCTTGTAAACAGCCAAGAAGTCCTTCCATGCAAACACCAGCAGTCTCATTTGGCTCCCTGGCATACTCTCCCACTAATCTAGAGCATCTCCCTGAAGCAAACTAGCAGCATACACAATCTTCTGATCATCCTCACAATCCATTTGATCTAATATCCTCTCGGTCTTTCTCAACCAAGTCTCCGCTTCTTCTGGATCCGTTGTCCCATAGAAATCTACTGCCCCATACTTCCTCAACTTATCAAATCAAACTATTTCCCCTTCTTAGCTGTGGCCGAAGCAGAAGATTGTGGCATCTATCCTATAGCTTGGACAAATGCCTAAGCAAAGGCTTGGAACATCCTTGGATCTAATGGAGGCACTTGCTCTTGTAGAACAGGCAACTCCTGGGTTTGGGACTGAGAGGGCTCATTATCGTTCCCTACAAAAGCCTCATCAGTACTCTCCTCTCTTAGTGGAGAGTTAGGTGCAACTGATCTTTGTAGAATTTCTCGTGTTCTTCTACGAGGTGGCATCCTACTCCTTCAATGGAAATACTAATGATTAGCTGCATTTCAATCTTATTTCCTATATGTATGCTTGGTATGCATGTCACTTAATGAAATCAACCAATTCGTAATGCACCAAATAATCATGTAGCACACAATTCATACAATTATCCATTCTAAGCCTAGGAAACAAACCTAAGCTCTGATACCACAAGATCTCGGACCCCATTTTCAGAGCCCGATGATCGCATTCGGATACCAGGCATTTTTCACAAACACTTGCATTCCAATATAACCCTTTTTAGGCTTGTCTCCATTCGAGCCTAAATATATCAAGGAATAGCGATGGTGACTCCACAATTTACATATGTTCACGCTTTGGGACAATTTGTATAACTTCTTAACTCCTTCTTCTGTGTTTGGCTTATCGTCTGTGTTTTATCGTCTGTGGTTGACTTTTATCAATTGGGTTGACCACCTATCGTCTACCTTATGATGGGTCATCACAGACGATTCCTTGTGTCTATGTGATGGCATGTCATCTGTGTTGATGACATGTCGTCTGTGTGATGACGTGTAGTCTGTGTTCTGACGTCAGCACAAACAACACATTTCTTCTATATTTTTCCTTGCCTCTATGTCCTGACATCATCACAGATGATACACTTCATCTGTATTTTCCCTTTGCCTCTGTGTTCTGACGTCATCACAGATGATACACTTCATCTGTATTTTTCCTTTGCCTTTGTGTTCTAACGTCATCACTGACGATACACTTAGTCTGTATTTTCCCTTTGCCTCGACGTTCTAACGTCATCACAGATGATACACTTCATCTGTATTCTAATGCAACTAACCTTGATAATTCTAATAGGGGAGAACATGAACATGTACATTTCATTATCCAAATCTTCAAATATAACAAACCAGTCATGGAAAGGAAATTCAATCTCTCTTTCCCTTTTTAATCATAATCAGAGTTTGTTATAATTCAATATACACATCAACTTAAAATAAAAGTAAAAAAGATGCTCAATGCTGATATGCTCAATAGGCTATTCAAAATCACTGACTTAGTACAAAAGACTCTAACTATTGTGGAGTTTTCGATGCCTTGCAAGGATATGCACCTAAGGAGGGAAGAAAAGGGGGTTGAGCTTCACAGCTCAGTGGATAATATTCTAATAGCCATCAGTAATTAGCACAATTTCAAGCATATATATATATATGTATAGGTACTAACCAATACAAATATCCTCAAGTAAGTAGATTAATACAGAACACATAACATCTAAGTGCATCATACTTGATAATTTAAAGATGCAATGCACAAACAAATGGCTCGAGGGTTCCATAGAAACAGAATGGAGAAACCGAAGTTTACACCATGAACAAAATGAGTCCTTTTTCGGAGCTCATATGCCACAAGCGGACAGCCGGGAGAAGGCTCTTATCAATGTGCACGTGACGAAGAGAATGGTTCCACTCTCGCAAAAACAAAAGCACATACTTATTTAATTATATGCTAAGGCTTTTATGCTTGTTTGTCTTTTCATTCAAACAAAATTCCATGACTTATTTCAATGGCATAACTTGATCAAATTCATAAATCACATGCATTTTCATAAATCCCAAAATTTACTAACAAGCAAATTGTACATGGACACACATATAGGCAAGAATTTTTCCAATCACACAATAACTATAAATACATTACCCACCTAATTCATTTGATAATCAAAGTTCACTATTGTCTTTCTTCTTCGCCTTGGATCGGGCTTGCTTGGCTTTCGGGAGCTACAAGCACAAGACACGAATTTAAGTAAGCTCCAAAAAGAAATTCATAATGGTAAGAAGTCTGAAGTTGTAATGAGGGATGATGGATTTATAACTGTTGGAAATAGGCATTGTATCCCAGATGTCAAGGAAGTGAAGGATGAAATACTGGATGAGGCGCACAATGCACCTTATGCCATACACCCAGGTAGCATCAGGATGTACAGAGATCTGAAAGAACATTTTTGGTGGAAAGGCATGAGAAAAGATGTAGCAGAATATGTGAGTAAGTGTCTAGTGTGTCAATAAGTCAAGGCTGAACACTTGGCACCTTCAGGCAAGTTAAGGCCATTATCCATTCCAGAATGGAAGTGGAAAAGGGTGACAATGGACTTTTTGATGGGTTTGCCTAAGACTAGTAGGAAGCATGATGCCATATGGGTCATTGTTGATCAGTTGACAAAGTCAGCCCATTTTTTGGCAATTAAACAGACTGATTCTCTACAGGTGTTGGCTAAGAGGTATATTGATGAGATAGTAAGATTACATTGGATTCCAGATTCCATAGTTTCTGACAGGAATCTTTGATTTACGTCGAGATTCTGGAGAAGTTTACAAGAGGCTATAGGAACTAAGTTAAATTTTAGTACGACTTTCCATCCTCAGACAGATGGTCAATCTGAGAGGACCATTCGGACACTTGAGGGGATGCTCAGGGCTTGTGTGATGGACTTCAAGGGAGCTTAAGATGAGCATTTATCATTGGTCGAATTTGCTTACAATAATTCGTACCATTCGAACATTCAGATGGCTCCTTATGAAGCACTATATGGACGGAGATGTAGAACTCCAATATGATGGGATGAAGAAGGAGAAAGGAAATTGATAGGGATAGAATTGGTTCAGATGACTGTTGACAAGGTCAAATTGGTTAAGCAATGGCTTAAAGCTACATAGGATAGGATGAAAAGTTATACTGATGCACAACGAAAGGAGATGGAGTATGAAGTCGGTGAGAAAGTGTTTATTAATACGTCTCCTTGGAGAGGAGTCATGAGATTTGGTGTAACATCCCAGTCCCACCTAACGGGTCGGATCAGGGAAACGGGTCTATGAGAAGACCAATGAGAGAAGTAATGAT
>JANQBM010000008.1:37719082-37735452 GCA_025594535.1 Erythroxylum domingense
GCCACCCTCGCGGGGCACGGACTCGGGTATCACTGTCGATATCGGGTTCGGGTTCGGCGGGAGTGGGGTGTTACACCATGCCTCTTCAATACACAATCTGGAGGTCCAATTAAGTCAACTAACAGAGGCAATTTATACTCGAAATACAGGAACCTTCCAAGAAATATTGAGTTTAACCCAAAGGAATAAATCATGGCCATTACTCAGACCTAAGAAAAGAAACTCAAACATGAAAAAGAATAAGGAGACAAGGGAGAAGGACAAGCAATCATGGAATTCCTTCCAAGTGAGCTCGTAATTAAGCCAATCAAGGAACCTCGACCTGAATTTTTGTACCCTATTCTAGCTCAGTAGAAATCAATTGTAAGTAGGGCGATGAGGAATTCTAAGGAGGTTGAATTAAACAAGGTTGAATACATAATGAAGCATCTACAAACGAAGTTCATACTAAAGGAATCAAATAAGAAGAAGGTTAAGGAGTGCATAGCGGAAGAAAACCCTAACATAACATAGAAGAAAGAAGACCCAGGGGATTTTTACATTCCTTGAAATATCAATCGAGTCAAAATAGACAGGGCATTTGTAGATTTTGGAGCAAGTATCAATATGATGCCCTTTACCTTTAGTCAAAAACTGGGGTTAGGAGAGTTAGAACCTACAAAGATGCTAGTGAAGACGACGAGGCCGAAAGGGATTATTAAGGATGTGCAAGTACAAATTGATAAATTAACCTTTTTTACAGACTTCTATATATTGGATATTGAAGAATATGTGAAAACCCCTATGGTCCTTGGACAACCATTCTTGGTTATTGCCTGCTCTATAATTGACATTGATGTGAGTGAACTAACTCTGAGGGTCAACAAGCATCAAATAACCTTCAAAGTGTCAAAGAAAGATGAAGGTACTCGTTTACCTCAACTACTATCAAGGAAACCGAACCTCGAGGATAATGGGAAGATATTAAGGATCTTAAAAATGCACCGAGAAAGAAACGATCGTGAAGAATAAGTTGAAGAAAGGAGAATCATAGGGAGAGTGGAATCTAGAGCATGGTAGCTTGTGTGCAAATCGTAAGATCGATGACTGTGATACCATTGCATGATTCATTCGAACTACCTTGAGCACAAGAAGAGCATGAAGATACCAACATTAAAAGAATCACTATATAGGAGGTAACCTATGGACTGTTAAATTGATTTCATTTCCCTTAATTTTGAGATAGTTGAATTCCATAATTAGGTTATTTCATTTCCAAATAAAATCAGGAAGGCGGAGGACTTCGGCATGAATTTGATGATCGAGGAAGTAAGAAAAGAGAGGAAAAAGGACTATAAAAAGTTAAGAAGTGATTTTGAAAAAGTGGAAAAGGACAAAAGAAAAGAAAAAAATTTAAAATTGGTGAAAAAATTGCAGGCTAGGCCACGATTGTGGCCTGCGGTAGGGCAAAAAGGGGACACACAAATTTCAGACTCATTTTTTACCATTTTACTCTCTTTCCACCTATATATTCATTTCTAACTTCAATTTTTCACTCATTTTCATTTTTACTTTATCTCCCTAAGTTTAGAACCTTAAAACACTCTCACTTCTCTCTACCCAAATTTCAAACCTGTAGTCTCTTCCAACTTCTACCTACTCATAAGCCAGTATGTCATACATTAAGCAACCAGCAAAGTGGGATAAATCATCAGGACAAAACCAAGTCTCAGAATGAGGGAGAAGGAGCAGGGCAGCAAACTTCAAAGCATCATTCCTGATCTACATAGAGGAGGAAGGTATTTGTTTCCAATCCCTCAATTCTAAACAAATAGTAGTCCTAAAATATTTTGATATTGATATGCTTGATAGGCTAAAACTATGCGATAGGGTAGAAAATTTAGCTGAAAGAATTCAATGGGTGAAATTCATATACTTTGAGTTTCTTATCTACGAGGAGCTCACTCTAGAATTCTTTACTTCCCTTTCCTACAAACCTAGGTACCCTAAAGAAATGTGGTTTAGGTTGCAGGGATGAGCTTATGAACTGAACATCGAAATCATGTGCTATATGTGTGGGTTCTGTGAATATTCCATTATCGATCTACCTGATGATTTTTGTGTTTCTCGCTATTAGAATGAACTCACTTGGTTAGAGCAATTTGATGCCAAAAATGCCCACAACAACATCATAAGGACCCATGAGCACTTGTTATTGCACAAATTCTTGTGTCAAATAATTTGTGATAAATTAGAAACCAACAAGTGTTTAACAAAGGAACTCTTCATGTTGTCATACATGGATCACAACATTCTAGTGCGCACCTCCACACATGTGCTGAACGCTATTATTTCAACTCTGCACAAGAGAAGCAACAATTTAAATATGAGGTACTTAGTTTTCACCATTGCTCAGTATTATGGCGTGGACTGTAGTGGCCTTTGAAGAAGATAGGAATTATCTATTGATTTTGGGTAGGCCTTTTATCCGCTTTTACCAAAACGTCTTCTACTAACCTAAATAGCCTCTTGATGGATTGATCCGTAAGTTAGATAAGTATGGATGTTGTCTTGATATATCCTAGCTGCAATTTCCTAAAAATATGCAATGGCATCAAGTTAATACTAGCACCTAAATCATATAAGCATTTAGAAAATTCAAAACCACCAACAACACATGGAATAATAAAACTCCCTAGATTTTGTAGTTTTGAAGGCATTGTGCTTGCAATTATTGAACTACATTTCTTTGTCGAGGTCACCATCTAATTGTCCTCCCAAGTGTGTGTGTGTGTCAATATGTCCTTGAGAAACTTCTCATAATTTGGAATACACTCCAATGCCTTCACCAAAGATAATTAATTTGAAGTTTCTTCAACTTCTCTAAGAATTTGGAGAATTGAGTGTCACTTGATGTTGTCTCACCCTTTGCGGATATGGAATCTTAGGCTTGTGAGGTGGTGGTAGTACATATGACTTATCTTCTTCTTTCTTTTCTACATTTTCCTTTTGTTTGCTATTTTGTTAAACACCTGGCTCCTCCAATTGCTTGCCACTCCTAAGTGTGATTACCTTGAGTTGTTCCTTTGGATTGGCCTCAAACTTCCTTCATTCCTAGAAGACAAAGCATTAGCAAGTTGACCTTCCTGTGTCTCCAAGTTATGGATGGATAAAGCGTGGTTCTTCGCAATTTGGTCTAACTTTGCCTTTATTCTCTTCTTATTCTCTTTTTCTCTTCTTTGACCTTCCTATTTGCTTGAGAACTTTGAACCCAATACATCCATTAACTTGTTCATTTTATTCTCCAATGATCCAAGTCAATCTTGTTGAAATTCGAGAGGTCTTTGTGTTCTCACTTGGCCACCTACATTGTTAGTACTCCACGAAAATTTTGGGTGATTTTTCCACCTAGGATTGTAAGTATTATAGTATAGATTGTTAACTTATTGTAGCTGACCCAAGTAATTTACTTGTTCTATACCACTCGCTCCTAACAAGAAACATTTAGTTATGCCATGGTTATTCTGCCTACATAATTCACATTGTAATTGCATGGTCTTGACTATGGATGAATAATCTCCTTGCTTGTTGCTCAACTACTTAGTAAAGGCAACAAGTTGTTCTTGCAAGGCTGCTACTGAGTAAAGTGGAATCATTCTATTTTGCTCCTTAGACCCTTTTCTACTCCTTTCATTTGACCACATACAATTGTTACTCGCACTAACTCTTCTAAAAGGTCATGAGCTATATCAATGGTTTTCCTCATCAAAGAGCCTCCTGCAGCTGCATCTATTCTTCTCCTTGTGCCCTGAGTTACACCATTGTAGAATGTTTGCAAAAGAAATTCCCTCAGATGGTTGTGGTGGGGGCAACTCCTTTGTAGTTCCTTAAATCTCTCCCAGGCTTCAAACAGTGACTCCCCATCACTTTGTTGAAAGTTTGTGATCTCTTTGATGATTCTCATTGTCTTGGTCAAGGGGAAGTACTTAGCTAGGAAAGCTTGGGCTAGCTACTCCTAAGTAGTGATTTGGCTTGCACTGAGTGAATAATATCATATCTTTCCCTGATCCCTCAAGGTAAAAGAAAACAATCTTAACCTCACAGTATCATCAGACATCCCATTAAATCTAAAGGTATCATAGGTCTCCAAGAAATTTGCAAAATGGGTGTTGGGATCTTCATTAGACAACCCATAAAATTGCACATTGCTCTGAAGTATGTGAGGATTGCTGACTTGATCTCGAAATTATTGGCTTGAATCGCTGGCCTTGTAACTCCTTGAGGACTGAAACCTAGCCTTATAAAGTCCGTTAATGTCCTCTCAGCTCCTCCTTGCTCTTCTTGTTGGACCCCAAATTTTTCTTAGAATTTATTTTAATAAATTAGCAAGCATGAACTAAAAATTTGAATTCTTGAATTAGAAATTTTTGGGGTTAGTATATGTGTTTGCATGGATTAAAATGAAGAGCTAGAATTAAGTTAAGAGGTTAGAAGGCATTAGATTAAATAGGGAAGGGTAAGCTTGGAAAGACAAAAGTTTGTCTTAAAATAATAAGAAAAGAAGAGAAGAGAGTCCTACATAGTAAGAAAGAATATAGAGAAAGTCGTAGAAGGACCTAGAAGAAGAGTATAGAGAAAGTCGTAGAAGGACCTAGAAGAAGAGAAGGAGAACCGAAGAATAAAAAGGAGAAGAAGGAAAGAAAGAAAAAGGAGAAAGAAGAAGAAAGAAAAGGGTTCAATTGAAAATTTTTAGGTATTTCGTATCTTTTCATCTTGGTTTAGTAAAAGAAGAAACTAGTGAAAGTAGGTTTTATATGCTGAAAATGAAGAGAGAAAGAAGAGGAACAAAAGGTTTATGTTCTTAGATTTTTATGAACTTTAACTTGATCTTAGTTCTTTGAGTTAGGTAAACTAAGAGTAGATTAAGTCTAAGCTTATCTTTGGATAATTTATCTTTATGGAAGTCCCATTTGTGTATGTTGATTGGATGAAAATATGTTTGTTTGAAGGGAACCAAGAACTTCGAAATCAAGAGCAAAAGGAAGAACAAACTTGAGCTTGGACTTATAAGTAAATAGGTGGGTAATATGTTTATAGTATTTATGTTGATGAGCTGAATTATCTACTTGTATGAGTACTTAAATGCTCTCTTTTATTCATTATGAATGTAGGTAAAATAATCTGTGAAGTTAATATCATGTTTGCTTTCCAAGAATCATGTTGCTTTGATGTTAATGAAAAACAGAAAATTTACGGAACATAAAAATATAATTACGATATGAAATATGTAAACATAAAAAATGTGCTTATGTGGGTAAGAGAGATACCATTTTGTTCATCATGTGCACGTTGACCTATAGCCTTCTCCCGGTTGCCCGCTTGTGGCATATGAGTTTCGATAAGTGGACTCATTTCGTTCATAGTGTAAACTTCGGTTTTGCCATTTTGTTCTATGGGATTCTCTCAAGCCATTATATGTGTGTATTTTGCTTTAAATTGCTAAACATGACATATGATTGAGTGCTATGTTTTGATAATTGAAAATTTATCTAATTCAATTTGTGTAAGAATATGGTCATCTGTGAGCTTGAACCGTGGATAATGTATATTTAAATGTGATATAAATTTATGTATATGTTTGTTTTTGTGTGTGTGGTTCATCGCTAATGGCTATAAATGTATTAGCCCCTGAGCTTCCCAGCTCACCTCATTATCTTTCCACTCCTCAGGTGCAGAAATAGTAGATAGACATTGAACCTTGGAAAAACTTCGGCTGCCTCCAAGAATTTCTATTTTTGTAACTAAGTTAGTTCAGAAACTTTTGGTACTTTAGAAGCATGTCAAGCATGAGCATTCATGTTGTATTTTTATATTATGCTACTGTGCAGACTCTGAATATGTAATGGAAGTTATGTATAAACTTTTCAACATCTGAGAGATGTAATTCTATCTTGTGGAGAAATGAATGAAACAAAGGTTGAAGAACTTCTTTTGTATCTTTGTAGAAATTTCTTTTCTGTTAATGTAAATTGTGTTGGGAATAAATTGTTAGTCGTTTAATGGTTTTTGGATAAATTCTTCTTAAGTAAATTGTTGGGTTAGGAGTCTATTTTATTAGGAGTCTTATATGTATTGAATTTTGTTTGTTGGATTTGGGTCTTTTGTTTTTGTAAGAATGTATATTGACAGATGAGAGGAAATAAGAGAAAGAGGGGATAAAAATATGTTCTGAAACTTCAATGAATAAACTATGTTGATCTAGGTAAAATTTGACAAAATTGTCTACATGAAAGTTGTAGCTCTTTCTCGTATCTTTCTAATGACATAAAGTTTATAATTTTTGAATTTCAAGATTGAAATTTATGATAAATTGAAGTAGGAGTGTGCAGTTGATCGTGACGAACCTCAATTTTTCATGGATGTCGCAATTGTGCATAAGCACGATCGCGACGAACCCTATTATTCACCAAAAATCGTGATCGTACTTCATGCCTATGATTTTTCAAAAGTCACGCCTGTGACTTTTTCACTTCTTCTTTTTCTTTTATTTATTCATTTTTTGTTTATTTGTTCGACTCCCAATCTGATTTATTTTCATGTCTGTTTTATTTTATGCTATTTTATCTTAATTGTTTGTGTATTTGTTTTTACTCCCATTATGAGTTCTTTTTATCTTTATCGTAGTTTTATTTATTTATTTTATTTTAAAATTCTCCTAATTTTGGCATCTTGTCGCCACGAAATAAGGACCGAGACCCGGGGCTAACACTTCTTCTTTTTCCATATTCCTTTGTATTTTGTCTTCACGTCTAACTCTTTTTAGCTCTCTTTCGTGCCTTGTAATATCTGAAAACTCTTCTTCATTAAGCTCGTTAGACCTTCTCATGTTCCTTGTATTCATGCACCTGTAAAAATGATTATGCTTAGGCAACACTTAATTCAGGTTGTGCCTTGTTTATGACTCAAATTCGAGTAATAAACTGAAAAGTAAACTAAATCAAACAAACTAGCAATGAACAAATAATGTAATAATGGAAATATGTCAAGAGAATTAATCAAGTTATGTGAGAGGGGATTGTACCTATCATTAATACTAATCTAGCCTTTTATGTGATTATGGGGGTGTTGGTTCTAGAAAATCGTAGGGTTGATTACTTCTCTCGAGTTATAATCATTCCCTAAATTGTAGACCTAATCAAATTATGGACTTGTAATCTCTCAATTCACAAATTAATCATAATTCTAATTAGTTCTAAAGCTTTCTATTAAACAATCGGGTCTCGCATAGGATCTCTCTTCATGAAATTACTGACTAGATTGATTAAGTGGTCAATTAGATTGCCTAACTCTTATTAATCCAATATAATCATTTTTATCTAGTTCACCCTTTTGGTTTATTACCAAAACATGCAAATACATTAATCAATCACTACACCTAAATCAAGTAAACATAATTCAACTAGATTAACATTAAATATAAGCAAAATCCCAAAGGAAAAGTTAGAACATCATTAACAACTCAAAATTTTTAACCATATAACCCATCTCAATCTTACATATTAAACGAATAAAAAGGTAAATGGGGAGGAAGTGAAACTTAGGTTGGATGATTCAAGAAATCAATGGTATTTGGAGATCACCTATTCTGAGAAGCTTGGACTTCGGAACCCTCCTTTTCTTCCTCTTCTTCTTTTCTCTCTCTCTCTTGGGTGTCTAAATGTAGGCTAAATTTAGACTGCTTTCTAAGGTTACATCATAATACTTTTATAGTCTTTTCCAATTAAGGTAACCCTAGTGTCTTTCTGGGGTTCGAAATGTCCAAAATGTCCCTCAAAAACTCGAATTCAAAAATGAATCCACGTATGTCTGCGCGCAGGCCATGATCATGGTCTGTTTATTTACTCTTTTCAACGATCGTGGTAGATTCCCTATGATCGTAGCTCTGTTCTCGAGCTTTTGTCACGATTGTGACCTTGTTTTGGTGCTTCTTTCATAATCATAGCCTGCCTGCCACAATTGTGGGATCGTGTTTTGGTTCAGGTCTCCTATGAAACTCTTCTAAATGCCCTGAAATACTAACAAACTCATCACGACACCTTATATATATATAATTGAAGCTTAAAAACATGTTTTCACCTAAAGAACACTTTAAACACAAGTATTTATGAACTAACACAATTCTCAACCTAAAAACACACTAAACAATCAAATTAACCAATAAACACGTATCATATTACATATAAAAATACAATGCAATCTACACCTATTAGGTATCTACACCATGTTCAATATAAATATCAACTGCATCAATAACCATCATCTCACTAACCATATCTAACACACTTAGCATCATTTAGTACACCCTCAAACCATTAAATAGTTCAAACCTGGCCTAAGATAAAAATCCTTTTCATATTGTTATACCCACTATTCTTACGTACATCAAGTAGTTCAAAGTAGCTGAGTAAGTCAGGATCAAATTCTATTTCACCCACAAAACCACCCTCATGCCTTACATTATCACTTACAATAACCAAACATCCCGCATAGTGAAACCTCAGAATTACCTCACCAAATGCCACTCTGCCAAACTATAATGACCTCATCAAATGCATATAGCTTCCTAGCCTACTTCAGGAGGATTGTTTGGCATCACCTTAATGAATCTACTATAGCTAGCCCAACCCTAAATAAAACAACAATAATGTGTCATCTACAAATTTAGATATCGAAGAAATAATAAGGCATAGTGTTAATATAAAAATATACTAGTATATGTATCACTAGAAAAGAGAACTAACAATCACTAGCTTCCTTAGCATCATCCATAACCAAATTCATACATTCATCAAAGCCCTATTAATAATCAATAACATTGAGCTTAATAAAAAAAGAGAAAGGTCATTGAAAATTAATGAGTACCATCTCAAATATTTACACTAAAAATGATACTATTTCTAAAAATAACAAACATTAAATTTAGCAATCAAGCAAAAGGAAAAAAAACAACAGATGGCAATATCAAGATTACAGGAAAATTGTTCATTCTTAAAGCATGTCAGTCTTGATAAAGGTGCAAATAATTCCCATACTTCTTATAAGACCCACAGATAAGAACTACTGCTTATGCTTCATTATCTCCCTTTTTAACAAAGGTACCACCTGATTTACTATCCTGTATGCTAAATCTCATAAGTCACTTATCTCTAAAAGATATACAAACTATAACATCATGCAAGTGCCACATATTATACACCATAACTAGCTAACATTATCTAACGTGTCATATGAGAAAAATCAAAATTAATTTTTCCTCTACTTTGATAGGCATAATTAGATATTCATACTAAACTAAACCCTTTTTGTAGGCTTAGTAACGAGTTTTAAATAGTTGAAGAACCATTTCAAGAAACTTTGAGGTTACATAAAGCCTCAGTCCTAATACATTTATAACAACCATTAATTTTTTATAAGAGACTGAAGAGACACCAACTAATATATATGCCTTCAAATGGAATAACAGGTAGAGAAAAAACAAGCTTTTCATACATTGAACCATAAAATTTGTTACAAGGAATAACAGGTAGTTTGCCACTTGCAAATGCAACGTATTTATAGTCTGTGCTCCTCTCTAAAGGTCATATGTATGATCACACAGATCTTGTCAAAACAACTTTAAAGATTTAGCTGTAATAACATGAAACAAGAATATACCCATAAATTCATGAAATGTACTATAACAAAGATCAAGAGAGCAACTTATAAACTATAATAAAAATCAACAAAGTTGTCTTTCGAGCATCCTTATCAGCTTTCATTATCTTTTTTATAAGACCCTGAAAAATTAACAATAAATCCACTATAACCTTAGATAGATAAAGAAAAATAAGAAGGAAGATCACACCATGATAAACAATTATCAAGAGTTTTCAGTGAAATGACTACAAAAAAGTAAATTGAAATCATCCAACAAAAAAGATTCACATGAACTTTCAGTGTTCATGTAGAAAGACAAGTCTCCAAAGATGTTGATTTAAGAACCAAAAGCAAAGATTTTGCTAGGTTTTGCAAAATGTTAACAACTCAAAATCGTACTGTCAAAGCTTCTTATATGTCTTGTTTAAAGTTACACAAATTGTCAAACCTCAAACGTGAACATACTTGGCAATTACAAGAGAGAACATTTACGTCAAAGGATTGTAAGGCAAATCGGCAAGAAGGATTAGAGTAATTGACATTGATGATGTATGAAGGAGGGCAGATTGGCGAGAGGGATTAGAGTGATCGTCTGTGATCGGACAACCATATTGTTAAGTTTCCAAGAAAAACAGGGAAAATTTAGGGATGAAAAGTTAATTTAAGGCTACTGCTGCAAAATTTAAATGATTTTATTTATGCCCTTATTTTCAGAAAATCCATGTAAGCCACGTGGATTTTTTAAGTGGCATCTAAAAACCAATTGGCCTGTCAATAACATCACATGTATGACAGTTAATAATTTCTGTCCAAAAAAGCTTAAAATTGAGCAAATTGGTGAAGGTTTATACCTATATTGATCATCTTAAAAGATTTGGTATTAGGTTGATCAAAAAAAGTTTGGCCCTAATTTGGGCTTTTAGCCCTAAAATTAGACTATGATCTGATTAAGTGTACTTAAAATATAAAAATTTTAGATTATCCAATTATAAGCATATTTTGACAAGCTATTATCATTTAGAGAGATTTGTTCTACACCTAACTCAGTCATTCAAATCCCATCCACCAATGAATAAGAAACACCAATTTAATAAACTAGAGAAAAAAAGGAATTGTTCTGGAATTTTTTACAGGTATAAAAGGGTTGTGGGAACCCATAAGGCCCATTTTGTCCCTTTAACCTAATGATAATTTAATTTTTTTACCCTTATTGGTCGCATGATGTTTGTCATTACCTTTGTTAGAGATCTAGAAATTGTTTTAGGCTCTTTGGTTTCTTGTTGCAGTTGTAGAATATGATTGCACATTGTAGGTTCATTTAAGAAAAGGTTTCTGTGTCACTAGAAGCTACTTATTAAAGGTTGCTAGTAAATGGAGACATCAAATAGTGATGGAGATGTGAGGTTGTTGGTTTTTTATGACTTTTGGTATCGTGTAAGGTGATGTTGTCATTGAGATGTCGTTGATGATCTAAATAATGTCACTGTTAGATGATGTGCCACCAAATAGCAGTGGTCGTTTAAAGTTAAGTTGGTGATGGCGTTAATGAATGATGATGAAGGAGGTGGCTTGCAGCAAATGTTACTAATGGCAATGGTGGCTAGGTCAAAAATATAGCCAAGGTTTTGTAATTGTGATTAGGTTTGTAGAAGGAAGAAGTAATTTTTCTAATTACAGGAATAAGGTATCTTAAGGTCGGAACAATCATTTTAAAAGAAAGAAGCAACATGTTTGGTTACATTTTTTATCCTTTTCCAAAAAAGGCAAGATCTAAACTAGATATAAGTCCTTAGAAAAACCTTATAAAGATCTAAAATAATAATAATTCATTAGGTTATGATTCTGTATTTCTATTTCAAATTGGACTAGAATCAAGTTTATTTCAACTAGCTAACATCTATTGATTGCAATGTATCTATTAATTCCATTCCAAGCCCATTCTTAATTAACTTATTCTTTTGGAAATTTTTAATCTACTACTAAGGTAACGGATTATAATAACTTATATGTATGATCTTCAATTTATGCAAATTGATTAATAGAAACGGTAATATATCATGTCTTTATAAGAAAATTTAAGAATTAATTTAATTGAAAAATCATGTTCAAACTAATAAGGTTAACGAGAGAACCACTCGGAAAATATATTTCAACAATGATTAATTTAACAAAGAGTCTTAACTGTGAATTTAGAGATAAATTAATAATTATAAGTTTTAATTTCCTTAATAGTATATAGTTTAACTTTCTCTTATCTATATATAACTTTTTATTAGGAAAGTTAAAGAAATAATAGATTAATAACAAAGGGCTAAAATTACTAACCTACATTTTATGCTACATAGAGAGGCTTTTAGACTTATAGTATCCATCTCACTGCTATCTATCTATTTAGATGGAGACTAGTACAATAGAGACCAAGTTGATCCCTAATTGAATTAAACAACTCTCTTTTAAAGTGTAAATATCCATAAGAATTTTTTTTGGAATATTCTCCTGTTCTTCTCCATCCATAGAAGATATATAGTATTGCCTAAGGAAACTTTATATGTAATAAGGTCTCCTTTATTTGAAATATAAGGAAAGTTTTTGTATTAGTTCTTGCCATTTCGATGAAAGAGAGAAAATATTACAAAATTATTGTACCCTGTCCCAAATGTTAGAAGTGAAGTTGCATTCAAAGAAAAGATGCTCTATAATTCCTTTTTTTTATGGCAAAATACACAGAAATTCCAATCATTTGGTTTGTTATGTTGGAGCTAACAAGGAGTAGTAGATGAACATAAGCCAAGTTGAGAATGTCATTAACTAATGCCAACTTTGATATGATCCCTTTGAGAGTTTGTAGTTTATTAGCACTAACAAATGGGCCACATGAGGTCTAATTATCATAAAAAGGACATGGAGAGTCCACTACCAATGTGGTGTTGAAAATATAACCTGAAAGTTTCCTTCAACTTGATAATATCAATTATAATTTATGAAGAATTGCATTTAGGCTCCATTAACTGCAAATTTTCACTCCCAATGTAGTAAGTATAGATCCATCTCACCTACAAAGCCTCTTTATTAGCTAATATCCTCTTGATTATAAGCATTTTATTTGTTACCCTTATTGATAATATACCTAATCCTCCCTCTTCCCGGGGCATACATAATTCCTTCCACTATAGCTAGTGCCTTTCTTGCATCACATTTATATTATAAAAAGCTTTTCATCATTTTCTCAATTTATTTGATGATATTCAAAGGAAGTATGACACGTGATGACCCATAAGTATGAAGGCTATTGATCAATGAATTGATCAATTATAGTATTCCTATCATTATTAGGTTCTTGTTACACCCATTTTATAGTCTCTTATTCATATTTTCAACCCAAAGGATGAACTCTACTTTTTATGCCTCTTATAGACAATTGGTATCACTAGATGTTAAAGGCATTTTTAAATATTTAAAACATATCAAACTATTATAAAGCATAACGTTGAGCACCATTTTCAATGTAAAGATGGTTTCTTCTTTTAGTCATAAATATTCCTAACGTTAATCTTAGTGAGCTCAAGGTTGACATAAGAGAACTAATGGAGTTAGCTTCTGCTTTAGTGATTAAAATGAGATCATTAACAAAAATTAAACCATAGCTTCTCAAAGACTTACATTTAGGCTGGAATTTAAACTTATGATCTTGAGACATAACCATGTTAACTAGTCTAGTAAACACTTCCATACTTAAGGTAAAAAGATGAAAGGATAGAGGATATGCTTATCTCAAACTTCTAACACCCTTAATTACCTTAGTAATTTCTTCATCCACCAACATGAAATAAGCAGTATAAGTCATTCATTGTTTAATCCAATACAAAGGTATCAAGAAAACCATATGTTTTTAAAGAGTTTGTAATAAAGCTTCAATTAATAAAGTCAAAAATTTATGTAATGCAACAATTTTAGCTTAAATGTTTTCCATTGTAGTTTTTGAAAAGCTTTAGAGCTAACAAGATGTTATACTTAACGTGCCTTCCCTTTACAAAGGCTCCTTGAAAGGAGTCAATCAGACAAACTAGAGAATCTTTAATTCTTTAGCTAGAAGCTTTGTTATACTTTTATACACTGTGTTGCAATATGAAATAGGCCTAAAATCCTTTAGAGAAGTAGGAGAAATTACATTAGGGGTAAGGGTAACAAAGGTTTTAAAAGAACTCAAACATTGCTTTTGTGTCTATAGTCATTGTGTGAGGCCATGTTTTTTGAAAAATGAACGTTTATGCCATTAAGACTTGGAGCTTTGCTTGGATTTGGATAAAATAGTGCGGCTTCAACATCATTTACATTAAAAGTTCTTATAAGAATGTTTATAACTTAGGATGAGATCCTATCCATGATGACAGATTGTAATAGCTAGGAAGATGAAATACTGTTAACAAGAGAGCCAAAAGTGTTAGTGAAATAACTAAAAACTTCTTTCTTAATCTCGTATTTGAGGTATACCATCCTATTTTAAAATGGAAGTAATCATGTTATAATTTTTCCTTACCAGCATTGAGTTGTGAAAAAAAGTGTTCTTATAATCATATTTAAGCTATTGATTCTTTGATCTCTGTTTTAAAAGAAAAAGTTTGATATTTAAGGCCTAGTTGTAATTGATTAAAGATTTTTTTATCTAAATATTAAAGATTCAAATCATTAGGATACAAATAATGTTAAAAGTGTCTTTTGCATTAGTCACTGCTTAAATGGTATTACTGAATCTTTTCTTATTAAGGAAATTTAACTCCTTTTTAATCTGTTATAACTTCCTAAGACAAATGTAAATATTATGCCCCTAAAAATTTAGATTCCTCAAATGCCTTAATGTTGAATTTGAAGGGTAAGTTTCTTCTCTTATGAGTGAGAAAATTTTAGACAATAATAAGTGAGTGGTATGAAACTTATAGGATTATAAAAGCAATTTTCCCCTAAGAGAATGAGGAGATCTATTGGGCATTCATCAAATCTCCATCTATTCTCTTCCTTAATAGCTATTTCCTCTTTTTCTTATTACTCTAGGTGAAATATTAGCCCCACATTTTAAGGTCGTGATCTAAATAAAGCTAGAATATTCAATAAAATCATTTGAATAGTTTTTAAGACAAGTATTTCCTTCAACTTTTAATGGGAATAATAAGTCATTGAAATCCCTTTGAATACACAAAAGTAGTTTGAAGCCAAATATTTATAATAAATTGATGGTTTGTAATGATTATCTATTATTTTTTACATAGTTAAGTTGCTAGAATGATTCTGTTTAAGCTTAGTTCCCAAAATCCAATTAGCATTGTTTTATTAACCTAAAGAAAATATAAAAAGCTTACTATTTATTTGGGGCTATTAAGTCCTCTAATGCTCCATGGAAGAATTTAACTAAGGAATGAGATATTGTCTTACTCATTTTTTGCCTCTTTGAATTTCTCTTAGTTATACTCTTGAATTCCTTATCTTTTACATATTCCTCTAATGTTTTGCCAATTAAAGAGCATATAGGGCTTTCAACAATAGGAGTAACTATCTCTAGAAGGGCTACAACCTTTTTTAGGATATTAGTTGGAGTATCCTAATTATATATCTCACAATTTGCCTTATCACCAGCTTGGTTTTTCAACTTATTAAGAGTATGTTATCTTTTTTCATCATGTTGAGGATTAATATAGTGAACTTTAGTTATAACTTTAGTTTATCTCAGCTTCTATCTTCTAACATTTCATTTTGCTCTATTTTTTTAGACAAGTATATAGAAGTTATTTGCGATTTAACTACGTAATTACTTTTTTTTATAACTTTTGTGGTATTCTTTTAATAAGTTGGAAAAGTTCTTAACAAGAAATATTAAAGATTTTGTATTTACGAAAAGAATACACAATTCAACCCCCTCTTCTTGTTTATATTGTATATTGTACGTGAATTCTATATTAACGTGTGATTTACTTCAATTGGTATCAAAGCTCGGTTTCCAAGAACCATCGTTACAAAATGAGGACAAAGATCCATGGCTGAATCACATGTTTTTATAGCTTAAGGTGCCTCTGTCACAAGACCTCCTGCATTCAACGGTGAAGATTATCATTATTGGAAGGACAGGATGCGGCTCTTCATAGAATCCACACACATTGATCTTTGTAATATCATCGAGAATGGACTATACGTACCAATAGATGATGAAGGAAATACCATTCCTTGTAACAAATGGTCAGCTAATCACAAAGCTAGATTTCAACTAAATTCAAAGGCCAAGTTCTTTCTGAGTTATGCTGTAAGCAGAAGTGAATATGATAAAGTTCATGGATGCGAAACTGCGAAGGAGATGTGGGACACTCTATCCATCGTACATGAAGGCACAAACTAGGTGAAAGAGTCTAAGATCAGTTTTCTTGTACATCAGTATGAGTTGTTTAAAATGAAAGAAGATGAGTCTATTGATCAGATGTTTGGACGATTCAAACTATCGTTAATGGACCTAAAGCTCTTGAGCGAATCTACGATAATCAAGACCATGTCAGGAAGATTCTCAGAAGTCTGCTGAAAAGATGGAGACCCAAAGTCACTTCAATATAAGAAGCTAAGGACTTGAGCAAATTAAAGCTAGACGAATTGCTTAGTTCTTTGAAGATACATAAAGTAGAGCTTGATGCTGAAGATAAACCTAAAAGAGACAAATC
>JANQBM010000008.1:37772351-37793533 GCA_025594535.1 Erythroxylum domingense
TTTAAGCATGGATTATATTTTGACCGTTAATAAATAAAAAAGGAAAAATTACAAACAATACCATTGTCTTCAGAATTGTACTTCTTGACTGTTAATTTACGAAAAAATTAAATAAGGAAAATTTATTTATGAAACCTAGTCCGACCCAACTACGGGCTGACTTGCCCGTGAACTAGCCTTGGCTCGACCCAAGCACAAGTTGGGTTGGTGTCAGTTAGTCCTACCTGACTTTAGGTTTTTTAAAAAAAAAAAAACGACATTGTTTTTGCCAAAACGACATCATTTTATACCTTTCCATTGCATCACGGTCAACTCGAGTCGGGCTAACTCACATTTTCCACCCCTATCCCTTACCCACCAATTTTTATATTTTGTATTTATAGTTTTGTGGAGCAAAAGGGAAACATAAAAAATGGTAATATTTTATTTTATTATTGTTAATTATTTTTTTAAATTTTATTTCAAAAATAACATTTTTTAATTTTTTCCATAAATTAACAGTTATAAAGTACAATTGTGAAGACAATGATATTTTTTAGTAATTTTTCTATTTATTAAAGGTAAAAATGTAATTCATGCTTACAATAATTTTTATTTCTGAAATAGAGTACATAATGAAATAAAGCAAAAAATATAGGGGTTTAATGTATTTTGGTCAATAAAAGACTAAAAAGGTATTTTTGTCCAAAAAAGGTAATATGTACAATTATGGTGATGTTATCATAATATAGGGGTAAAAAAGTCTTTTTAAATTTTAAACTCCTTTGACTGATAGTCAAAGGGGTAATAAGTTCATTTTTAAAATAAATGGGGCATAACATACTAATGGATAAAACACAGGGGTTAAATGTATTTTAGCCAAAAAAATTTCTCTTAGGATTTGTAATCTTCCTCTAAATTTCATAACTCAATATCAAGATGATTAGAATTGTGTCATTGTTTTAAATTAGTTGTATTAGTTTCAAGAAAATTTTGTACTTTATCCAAATTTTCACATTTAATCCACTTTTTGACAATATTGAAATTTTACAACCTTATATAAGTTTCAATTCAATTATTTGTATCAAACAACCATTTTTATTAGTATCAAAATCATTTCATAAAATTAAAATATAATAATAAAACTTGTTTAATTATGTCAAACTATAAGGATTGACATGGATGAATCCATCACATACAATAATTACTCCTACCAAGTCAAGATAAAATGTAAAGTGATTAAAGTAAAGCTAGTTAAATCAAACTTTAAAATAAAAAATTCTAACGAACTGGTACGTTATGTCACAAAATAAAATTCTCTTGATAGTATGATGGTCATTGATTGATCAAATATCATGAGGCAAATGTCTAATTGGTTAGGTTTTGGAAGTTTATAGTTATTGATATTCTAGAGATAATTAGCTAATATTTTGGAGATAAATAGTTAGATTATGGAATTATTTAGATTAAGGCTAGAAATTAGTGACTAAATTAATGGAATTTTATTACTTAGATAATATATGGATTCTCCTTAATTTATTAAGTTGATTAGGTTGTAATTTCTTATGTATTCTCTATACTATTCACAGAAAGATCAAGAAACAATTACTTTTTTCTCCAATTTTCTTCATGGTTTTAGAGCAACAACTCTTTTACAATTATTTTATTTAAATCAATCTTAAATGGGCTATCATCTGGTGATGATTATTGAGGGGAAAACTCCTCATCCTTTGACAATGATTTCAATAGTTTAAGTGTAATTAATCTCGATGTTAAATTATTATTTATCAATCATACAAAATAAAGCATCAATGTATACTTACATTCATCAATGTTTCAGTTCACATTCAATTCTATTATCAACTTCACTTTATCTCTAGACTATCATCTTAGTTCTCCTCATTTCAAGAACCTAACTCAACATATTTGTTAACGTAACTTTCACTTTCATTATACCCTTAATTCATAACTTTAACATTTACATAACAACTCATCACTCATGGTTTTCATACTCTCAAAACAAAACACAAACACATGTATTCATCCATCAATTTACTGCACTCATCCTATACACAAATTAAGTCATATACACATCTTTCCTTTTATCAACTTTTAACTCTCATTCTAATACCATTTTTAACTATCAATCCATAAAACAATACATGATTTATTATTTATCATTTATATGAAAACAGAACATCAATAAATATTCATGTCATCATCAACAATCATCACTCTTAATTCACCATTTTTACTATCAATCCAACACTATAATATTCCATAATCTATTACTCACGATAAACATAAAAATATGATATAAACATATCCATTTATTCTTCCACAGTGTAATACAAAATTAACTCCATTTTCATTATCATTTCTCCTCCTAAACTATTATAAAAAACATGTCTATCAAGTAAGCCATAAGGAATAATATACTACTTACTTAATTTGCTCAAAACTTCTTCAATCACTATGAAACCCTAGCTCCTCCATGCATATACGATCATCATCATTTAAGGAGGAAACGTTAGGTTTTCTTTACAAAAAATGATGAAGACAATAAGGGTATTGGAGAAACAAGTGAAAGAGTTAGGCAAGATTGACGTGGAGTGGGTGAGAAGAGAGTTTCCTAGGATAGAGAAGAAAGTGAAGAAGATGAAGAACGAAATGAAGAGAGAAGAAGAAAACATGTATTAACCAAATGAAAGACAAAAGATGGTCTTTCAGTTAAGAAAATATCGAGAGTGAGGTGTGTGGAAAGGTAAGTGACAAGTCACTTGTCACTTGCCACATTTCACCACCTTGTAGTCTCCATTCGGTCTTTTAACTAGCTAGTCCATTTGTTTCCAATTTCTAATCCAATTGTCTCCAAATCTTCTACAATATTTGTCAATAAATCCTAGTTTCACTCATCAATAATTTCTACTACCATATGACAATTAATTCTACTGCCATTTATCAATTGTCTTGCCACTTGGCATTTTTCCTAGTCCAAAAATACACATAAATTCCTAAATCACTCAAATTTCATAAGAAATTATAAATCATTAATATAATTAATCAAATCAAATTTCAAGACAAAAATATCCACTATCCACATCATAATCACTTTAATGAAAATCATTTACACCTGGAAAAATGTCAAATGAGTGCGTGAACAGTCATTGTAATGTGTGCAAATATCAATAATCACGATTATGTATGCTTATAATAGTGATACGCATGTAAATGCAACGCACCTCACGTATTCTCTATGCTACTTCTCATGTATCTTAGTTTAGGATCTTATGTCCTAACTCTTAGTATGGAAATGGGATATTACAATTCTCTCCTCCTTAATAAATTTTTTCCTCGAAATTCTTATCTGAATAATCAATTTAATGGGGATTTTTGTTTCATCATAAGCTCCTTCGTTTCCCATGTAGCTTCTTCACTCAAATGATTTCTTCCAAAGGACTATAACTGACGAAATCTCTCAATTGCTTATTCAGATACCCCACTATCTTAACTGGTTCCTTAATATTCTCAGATTTCTTAGAAATTAACACCTATATCGGATCATACCGATATTTCGTAAACAAACTCACATGTAACTCATTTTGAATCAGAGACATCTTTGTTGGTCAGGCTAACTTATAAGTCGATAGTCTTATTCTCTCAATATTTCCATATTGACTGATGTATCTCAGCCTTAGTTTACCCTTTTTACCGAACCTCAGCACACCTTGCCAAGGTGATACTTTCAAAAACACTTTATCTTTCTCTCGTTATTCAATATCTTTTTAGTGTTGATTCACCTAACTCCTTTGTCTTTTTTGAGTCAGTTAAATTCTACTACGGATTAATTTCATTTCATCAATAGTATCTTAATCAATTCTAGGCCTTTAATATCGAAAGTGAGGTATGTGGCAAGGCAAGTGACAGGTCACTTGTCACTTGCCACATTTCACCACCTTGTAGTCTCCACTCGGTCTTTTAACTAGGTAGTCCATTTGTTTCCAATTTCTAATCCAATTGTCTCCAAATTTTCTATGATATTTGTCAATAAATCCTAGTTTCACTCATCAATAATTTCTACTTCTATATGACACTTAATTCTACTACCATTTATCAATTATCTTGCTACTTGACATTTTTCCTAGTCCAAAAATACACATAAATTCCTAAATCACTCAAATTTCATCAGAAATTATAAATCAGTAATATAATTAATCAAATCAATTTTCAAGATAAAAATATCCACTATCCACATCATAATCACTTTAATGAAAATCATTTATACCTGGAAAAATGTCAAATGAGTGCGTGAACAGTCATTGTAATGTGTGCAAATATCAATAATCACGGTTGTGTATGCTTATACTAGTGATACGCATGTAAATGCAATGCACCTCACGTATTCTCTATGCTATTTCTCATGTATCTTGGTTTAGGATCTTATGTCCTAACTCTTAGTATGGAAACATGATATTACAATTCTTTCCTCCTTAATAAATTTTGTCCTCGAAATTCTTATTTGAATAAACATTTTAATGGGGATTTTCGTTTAATCATAAGCTCCTCCGTTTCCCATGTAGCTTCTTTACTTGAATAATTTCTTCCAAAGGATTACAACTGATGGAATCTCTCAATTTTTTAGTTACTTATTCAGATACCTCACTATCTTAACTGGTTCCTTAATATTCTCAAATTTCTCAGAAATTAACACCTATGTCGGATCGTACCGATATTTCATAAACATACTCACATGTAACACATTTTGAATCAGGGACATCTTTATTGGTCAGGCTAACTTATAAGTCAATGGTCCTATTCTCTCAATAGTTCCATATTGACTAATGTATCTTAGGCTTAGTTTACCCTTTTTACCGAACCTCAGCACACCTTGCCAAGGTGCTTGTTATTCTATATCTTTTTAGTGTTGATTCAGCTAACTCGTTTGTTTTTCTTGAGTCACTTAAATTCTACTACGGATTAATTTCATTTCATCAATAGTATCTTAATCAATTCTGGGCCTTTAATAATCTTTAGCCCCTTTTTCATCCTAATACAAAGGCAAACGACTCTTTTTATCGTATAACGCCCATACGGTACCATACTGATATTACTGTGATAATGATTTTTTAATAATCAAATTAAATCAGAATTGTATATTGATCCTATATTCCTAGGAACTCTAATCATATCTCCAACAGTTAAGACTGTTAGTAAATTAAACATTTAGTCACACATTCAGCCACTTATTTCTTTATCATTGGCTGCTAAATGTTGTTTCAGTGTATTACTACCAGGATGTATAGCATAGACTGTTGTATGTGCTTCCTCCAAAAATCTCTTTTCTTAATCAACTATATCAGGTACACATACTCCTTACTTCAACCACAAAGTATCATTTTTTTCTTGTTTAAACTCAAAATTTGGATTCATTTTCAATTTCTCAATAAGAATCACAAATTCTGAATCCTCACATTGGGCTTTTCTAATCCTCTCATGTAAAATTGATCTTAAATTCAATATAGCTAATAATACTTCATTTTGTCCCAAATTCAACTCAACATTCTATGCTTTTTATTGCACTAGATTTGGTAAACTTAATATCTGAATTTGTGCTACACTGTTATTGGATTTTCTACCCAATGTATCAGATACAACACTAGCTTTACTGGATAATATTTATTTGTACAATCATAATGTTTAAGTAATTATATCCATTGTCTCTGTCTCACATTCAACCCTTTCAAACTCAATAATTTCCTTAAACTTTAATGATCTATATAAATCTGAAATGTTCCACCCTACATATAATGTCTCCAAAATTTTTAAAGTAATTTTGATTATAGTAAATTCTAAATCATATGCTAAATAATTAACTCATGAGACCTTAATTGTCTCGATGAATATATAATCACTTTACTATGCTGCATTATAATACATCTTAATTTCCTGATGTGAAACATCACTATATATTACCTAACTTTCAGATCCAAATGGAATAGCTAATACCAGTGTTGTAATTAGTCGGTGTTTTACTTAAAATTCTTTTTACATTTATCAGTCCACTAGAATGGTATATTCTTCCTTAGAAGTTTTGTCAAAGAGGATAAGATCAGTAGAAACTCCTTGACAACCCCTGGTAATATCCAGCTCATCCTAGAAAACTCCGAATCTCATATATATATATTCCTCATAGTTTCTCACTTCATCAATGCCTCAATTTTCTTTGGGTCTACCTATATGCCCTGTCCAAATACTATATGACCTAAAATACTACTTGAGCAAGCTAAGATTAACTCTTACTAAACTGCGCATATAATTGTTTCTCCCTCATAATATGTAAAACTAACCTTAAGTGTTCAATTGTTCTCTTAACTTTTCAAATATACTCAAAATATCATCTATGATCACAGTCACTAATTGATCCAAATAAGGTTGGAAAATTTTATTCATTAATGCCATGACTGCTGCTGGGGGATTTTGTCAACCTAAAAAGGCATCATTAATAACTCAAAGTGCCCATAACTAGTTCTCAAAATTCTTAAGTAACTAATTCTTCAAATGAGGTAATGTTAACTTATACTTTTCTTAGGCTCCTAATTGACTTATTTTCTCGAATGCTTTTCTCTATTCATTCGATTTCCTCTGATTTCATATCGACTTATTCTAATGTCATACTAGTTTTACTAGTTTCTGCACACATTTAAATTTATTTACAAGTCTAAACTTTCTGAACATAAATGTCAAATATAACATGTACATTTTGAATATGCGAATATAGAGCACATTACGGACCTAGGTTACTTTAACAATAACAACAACATGATCTTAAATTAATGAATTTAATAACGTAGTTGGGCTGCTTTACATCAAACAGAATGCATGCACTCCATGAAGCATATTCAACTTCTTATGCCTGAGTCCCATTTCTAACTAACTCCAATATTTACTTATGATTTGTTCAATAGTCATTCATTTCTAAAAATGGAACATTTTATTTAATGATATAATTCAAAAAAAGTCTCTATCAAAAGAAGATTTCTCTCCTCAATCGTCTGTACTCTTTACATACTATTTATCTTTCAACTATGTTCATCATCGCTTTTCAGCTATTCTTGATACCTCAATAAGATTAAGATCGATTTCTATTATTCATAATATCTCAATAAGATCAATTTATATTATATCTTACACGATTATAACATTCTTTAAAATAAAACTTGGTGAAGTAGTAAACACAGTCATTTAGTCTTATACTTTGGTATATACCATTAAGATCATTATATCTTATCTAGAGATGTATTTTCAATAAGTCACCAATTAATATCATACACCAATGATACCTTAATCTCAATTGATTCTAGGCAACAATTCTCCCTTTATGCTTAGCCACTATCGTGGTATCACGACAGAAGCTCATAGAATTGGCCACGATCATAAGGACTCTGCCATGATTGTGACAAAACTAAATCCCCACGACTGTGCCCTGCTTCCTTTTTCCTTCCTTTCCCCTTGAATTCATTACATATAGTAACATCATTTACACTTTCAATATATCCTCCATTGATCATTATAAATGTTTTCATGTGCTAATCTGAGTCATCTCAGAATTTTAACTATAGGGACTAAAACTTGAAACCATTTAATAGGTCGTAGATCACTTCCTATACCATCTCTAAGCGTATAATACATAAGTGCTTAATAATATCACTTGTCAAGGTGATCACATTATAAGATATGCACACACAATAACAAATCAACTTAACTTTGAGAACTTCTACACAAATCGCTATCATTTATCTCATCTTCCAAGTATCATTTATTTCATCTTACATACATACTTTCTCAATCAATTCAAAATTATAGATGCATAACCATCATGAACTTTTAATCAAAAATCCATTGACATATTCTTATATTAAATCATAACTCTTTTCACATCAATCAAACAACTATTTCAATTCCAAGTTCAACTTCTCAAGGTCATAGAAAATTTTGTTTTCTTTCAAATTGACTTGTACACTTTACATCTTATCATTTCTTTCTATATCTCTACTTTTTCTCAATCAAGCTACGACAATGTATTCACATCTATATCACATTCAAGGATACATCACCACAGTACAATATTGATGTCATATTCGATGATACATTCACAAATACAAATGTATTGAATCTTTGTCCATCATATCTACTATGTAGTATTTCTTATTTCTAGATACCCACAAAATTTCCTTCTCTTGAACTTTGATAGATCATCATTCCTCTTATTTCTTCCAACAGCTCAAACTCTTAAAAAATGTTCATATGTGTGACTTATGTAAATGTGACTCAGACTGGAGATCAGTTGCCACTATATGCTTTCACATGTCTAAAATGCATGTACCTTGGCACATAATTTGAAAAATGCCCATGTAAGATACTAAACTTAGGTTATGATATCAACTCTGTAGCACCCCACTCTCATAGGGCATATCCCTGAACGTACCAACAGTATTCGGGAACATACGCTATGAGAGTGGCACACTACGATAATCAGTCAAACTTATTGCAAAATTTTTTGAACATCACACGTAATTTCAAAAAACTAATAATCATTTTTGGCCCATTTTATTCATAAATTTTCTAGTCATAAGTGTCACAAACATTAAACACATCATTACAAATTGAATTCACGTATACATTGTACAGAATTCATATATACATATTCAACAATTACGAAAAACAAATCTTAATACAAAATGACTATAGACATATACATATGCAAACTATTCTCGATCTCTATCTCCTATTCGATTGTAACGGCTATAAGCCAATTTGTCTAACTGGGTATCCCTTGAACCTGAAAGACAAAATTGCAATTTTGGTTAGTTTTGCAAACTCAGTGAGCTAGCCATATTTGATGGGCTCACTTATTTAAACAGAGAACAATTCATATATTCACATTCACAAAAAATTCACATGTTCATATCTAACACATCATTTCACATTTTAATTTCAGAACAGTACATATATCTCATTTCAATTATTCATTTAATATATATCAGTTTATTTATATGAAATGCACATATGGCACACTTTTATTTGTTACTTTGTTGTGACCGAGTGTCTTTAACTGTCTCGTATCCATTGTGGATACCAGGCTCACTAATAATTGTCCCATATCTGTTGGGGATACCAGGCCCATTATATATGGTGAGCCTTTGGCTGTTAATCACATTATGAACTTTAAGCTCTTTTTTGATGGCTACTCTGGTCACAACTACCTTTATCTGATCAGGCATATAATGTAATGAAATGTATGAATTCACATATATACAGTCAATCACATTTATTCGATACACATTCACTTTTTTATATTTTCATCAGATCTATGTCTTGCATTTAACGAAACATTGAGAACACTTATTTCTTTCTCATTCACATTCAATGAAGCACTTCTAATATATTCACATTTTTCAAACTCCTCGGACTATTAATGTCCAAAATTGTCTCAATCATATTCACATCAGTAATAATTCAATATAGAAATTTAAAACAGAATAACCAATTAATGTGGGACCATCTAGGTCAACTCACAGTATGCTCCAAATTAGCATTTGCTTCCATGATCCAGAAACGTTTAGATGCTAACGTTCTATCTTGTATATCAACTTTATAGAATACACATATTGTACATACATTACTAATTTGCACAATCTCATAAGCATTCATTCATATACACATGCATATGCATAATGTATAATGCATGCTCAATTTGACTATTCCAGATATGTTTCCTTTATTCTCATTCCTCGATCATTTAAGCATCATTATTTGTGTACCTCAAGCTTACACTTAGGTTTATAGCTCAAAGAAATTGGTTATTCTAATATCACAATTCAATCATTCATCATTTCTTTTTTAGCATTATATGATCACATAACACTTAAGTTCTCATCCATTCTTACTCAATACATATTACTCATCTCCTTTCAATCAAATTAGTCATTATAAGATCACTTTCATTTCGATAGCATCTCTAATTTTCCATATTTGCACATTTGATTTTTAACAATCCATTCTTAAGTTATAACCTTAATTATCGCCCTAAACATATCACATATTTAATCACTTAATCCATCATCATACTAGGTTCATTTCAAGCCTTATTCAAGCTTAAAGGCATCACAGGAAAGTACCTAAATATTTTTTGTTTCAATCATCATTTAAAAGAAATGTAATTCATGAAAAAGCCATTCCCACGATCGTGGGTTACACCAATAAAAACTTTCCAGCACCTTTTTCATTTCCCATGATAGTGGATATATTCCCAGGATCGTGGGTTGTTATGCCCAAAAGTTTTCCAGCCTTTTACATCCATTTTTTCTGGATTTCTAACTCTTTACGTACTACATTCCACACCTTATGTATAGTTATCATTCTTAGCTTAAATCCTCATCATTTTCATCTCCATTTTACTAAAAACACTCATTAAATAGATTATACATTACTGTTCATCAATCATACAAAACAGAACATCAATTTATTCTTATATTCATCAATGTTTCACATCACATTCAATTCCATTATCAACTTCACTTTATCTCTAAACTATATCTTAGTTCTCCTTATTTCAAGAACATAACTCAAAATCATTGTTAATATAACTTTCACTTTAATTATACCCTTAATTCACAACTTATAACATCTACATAACAACTCATCACTAATGGTTTTCATACTCTCAAAACAAAACACAAACATATGTATTCATCCATCAATTTACTGCACTCATCCTATACACAAATTAGGTCATATACACTTCTTTTCTTTTATCAAATTTTAACTCTCATTCTAATACCATCTTTAACTATCAATCCATAAAGCAATACATGATTTATTATTTATCATTTATATGAAAACAAAAATCAATAAATATTCATGTCATTATCAACAATCATCACTCTTAATTCACCATTTTTACTATCAATCTAGCACTATGATATTCCATAATCTATTACTCATCATAAACACAAAAATATAAGATGAATATGTCCATTTATTCTTCCATGATGTAGTATAAAATTAACTCCATTTTCATTATCATTTCTCCTCTTAAACTATCACCAAAAACATGTCTATCAAGCAAGCCATAAGGAATAACATACTACTTACTTGATTAGCTCAAAACTTCTTCAATCAACATGAAAACTAGCTCCTCTATGCATATACTATCATCATCATTTAAGGAGGAAAGGGTAGGTTTTCTTTGCAATAAACGATGAAGACAATAAGGGCATTAGAGAAACAAGTAAAAGAGTTGGGCAAGATTGATGTGGAGTGGGAGAGAAGAGAGTGTCATGGGATGGAGAAGAAAATGAAGAATATGAAGAATGAAATGAAGAGAGAAGAAGAAAGTGAAGAAAATCACTTGTCAATATAGAAATCATGTATAATATACAAAATACACAAGAAGGGCGGTTGAATTGTGTTAAATCGTCTAAGATATAAATCTTTAAAAAACTTCTTAATTTTCTTGACAAATTCAGGCGATTACAAGTTTACACAATGCACTTAAATTGATGAGTAATGCAATAGGAAAAATTAGTATTTATTCTTCTAACAACAAGAAAACTAAAAAGGTAAGAGTTAGAGAATATGACATCACGATTTATACTGGTTCACCCTTAACCTTGGGCTACGTCAAGTCCTCAGAGTTTGTCTGAGATTTCACTATCTCCTTCAATGTTACAAGTATTATTTATACACTTGCAGAGCGTCTTTAGGTCTCTTTCACAAAGTATTCTTTATTTGCTTCCTTAGCATCTTCAGGCTCTAGCCTTCCTTTCTTCCAAAAAGATATTGTTTGAGCTTTCACACTCACGTTACAACTTTATTTGCTCTCTTTCTTTCTTTCTTTTTTCTCAGAATATTTTTCACAACATAAGCACTTGAGCACAGAATTTCTCTTGAGTATTTTTGTACATTCAAAATTCTTCTTTTTTTTAAGTCTACGACTACGGCTAATATTTATAACCTAAATCTCTAATGGTCTTCTTGAGAAATCTGCTTGTTGAGTCTTCTAAAGTTTGTTATTAGTTGAGTCCTGTAACCAACTCCAACTAACTGACGTTCTATCACATTCTTCAATTACATCGACTTGCTTAGTTTCGTATGTTTCGTCTAATCCATCTTATTGAGCTTTTATTTAAGTATCATATTGATTTGATGATTTGTGCCACTTATATTTATTTGCGTACTTAACAAATTCATCAAAATAGTTCACAGACTTCTATTATTATTATTATTTGACTTTCATCAAAATCAATAGAAGAAATGAAGTCTTCTTGACTTAACAATCTCCCCCATTTTTATGATAACAAATAATCATAATATTAGAAGATAAAAATAATATTCAAACGAATAATGGAAGATATGATATACAAAGATATGCACAATAATTTTCTAAACTTCCTTTCTACTTTTTTATTTATCTCCCTCTATTTGTTATTAATAAAAAAGATAGGTTATTTTAGATGCTTCAAAATTTCAGAAAACGTTTATTGAAGATCAGTGCAGATCATCTTGAGGTCTTTTTTAGTAGAAACACGTAGAAGTGTTAATTCCTAATGAAGATCACTCACTGTTTCACCTATTACATCAACCTTAGTATTAATTTCCTCAATGTTTTTAGTTAAGGCTTCCTGAACTGCCGTCTGCTTATGACTAGCTTCAGTCCATTCGATGAAATTCTTCAAGAGCTCCAAATTAACGATAGGATCTTGTAGCATTTCACTTAGTGGATGAATATACTTAAAGACAGTTGGTTTTCTAGGTTAATTGTCTAATTCTATGATTTTAATAGAGGGTATTTTAAAAGGTTGTTTTCTATTAGGGATATCAAGATCTTCAGGTATGGGTAATTTGTAAATCGGTTGCCCTAGAAGGTGTAAGATAGTTTTAACTGAAGGAATGAAACCTAAGGGTTTGAAATAAATGAGCAAGTGCACAAAGGTTTCTAGGTTAAAAATGATACCTTAAATTATGATACTTTCATACCTTCCCTTTGATATTGAGCCAACTACCTTAAAGCTTCCGTATGTAGTAGATGCTCTAAAAGTACTTCCTGATTCCCTTGATATATGAATTGATACATAGACGCTTACAGGTTGAGCTGCATGACATACATCATCTATTTTCTTTATTATTGCTTGAATCTCTTCTTCTGCGACATCAACTTCTCGTCTTTCAAGAAATTTCTTCTTCTTTCCTTTTAATTTACTTGCTACCGGTGCTGGAATTCTAGTTTGTACATTTGGTACAATCTTGATTGTCGTTCTACTTGTCACTGGATGGATTGTATAAGGATTTTTCGTAATCTTCAATAGATATGGTTTTGCCTTTTTGTCTCGCAAAATACTATATAATCTTTGTTCTTCATAACTTAGAAGATGTATCGTCTGATTATTTACTGTTATAGGTTCAACTTGAACCTTAACTTTCTGTTTAAAAGGTTCTCTGATGATAATTGAACCTCTGTTATGATCAAGTGTTGGTTCTTTTATAATCTTCATCTTTAAATGTTCCTTCTTTATCAGTTGAGGAGGGTTTTAAGTTATAGCTACTGCTCAGATAATGTTTTCATCTTCTTTTCAACAGTTTGTGTCTTTTGTGGAACATCAGACAATGAAACCTTCTTCTTCTGAATAGGCTTCGTCTTCTTTTTTTCTTCTACTGGTTTGAAAGGGAGTTTTTGTTGAGGCTTCTTCTTCTCAAACACTAATTTCTTTTTTTATTTTTGTCTCTCCATAGGGTTGTTCTGGTTGAGTCTGAGGGATAGAGACAATTGTTTTGGCTGACTGCTATTGTTGCTCTTACTCCTTTTCACTCTCAGAGTCTACACCAAGAATCAAAACTCTTTGCTTCTTTTGTTCTTGTTGTCATAACGCCTTTAATCTTGGTGACCTTCTTGACTTTTTAAGCCTTTATAATTGGAGTATCTCAGCCTTCCTCTTTAAAGACATTTGGTGAGTTGGTTGTTGAACCTTGCTTTCCTTCTTTTCTAGAATCATCTTAGCTTGTATTAGCTTATCAGACGATTATTCAACCTTTACCTTTATTGATAATCTTTCAGACGATCGAGGTGTTGCTTATTTTTTTGATGGAACATTTTCTTTCCTGCTTCATCTTACTGAAAGCTACCCCTTAGACTGTGCTTTCAATGTGAAATCTTTATCCACTTCAGCTTCAGTTTTGATCCCTATTTTGTGAATATTAGAGGCATTGATAACACTCTTAACATCCAGCTTTACTCTATTTCCTCTTTCAAGTAGGATTTTAGATGCTTTGAAAAATCTTGCTAATAGTATACCAGAAGGTAAAGAACCACTCTTGAAATGATAATCCTCTTTAGCCTTTATCATGTACTTCAGAATCAAAAATGAAAGATTAACATGTTGGTGCGTGAGTAGATGAAACAAACAGTGTTCATCATTCATTGTCACCACATCCTTTGATCCTGCTCTCGGTAGGATACGGTGGAGAAGAAGTGAGTGAAGAACCCTATCTATACGATTGAGGGTTGAAGACGTCTTGACTCCTGGATTACTAAATCCATATAGTTGTCGATTGATGTTGGCTTCGTCTATATGACTTTAAGCAATCCAATCTGTATTGTTGAACAACTTTGCTCCTTCATTTATACACCCAATAGCCTCTACCATAGAATCTTGTGTGATTATTACCGACAACCCATCTACCATCGATACCAAAGTGTTGTCTACCACCTTCGCATTCTTCTAGAACTCATATATTTCATTTAAATACATTGGTTCTCAGATGTTGAAGAAGTTCTTCCATCCAACTGCTTCAATCTTAGGTTTGATATTCATCTAAGCATTCTTCAAGGAAGTGAAATCGACGAGTCATCCATAGACAAGAGATTTCGGCATTTTCTAATCTTTAAAAGATAAACACTAAATAGAGAAGTGTATTTTGCTTTAAGAAGTGAGGTTAGTATATAAAGAATATTAAGAGAAATATATGAAATGAAATGAGAAGAGTTTAATGTTTAGAACAGAGCATTGGATCATCTTTATTAAGAACACTTTGAACAAGTCAGTTTCTAAGTTTTTCTTGAAAAATTTTAGAGTGTAAGGTGTTGCAGATTCTAAAATGATTGTTATTTTTATACACACTCTTGAAAAGTTACCGTTTGTAACGTTTTTAATTGATCCATCGATAATTACAAAATTGAAACTACCGAGTAAAAGTTATCGCTACTGTTTAGTCTGAAAACTTGCGACTTTTTAGCTTCCTTAGGACGAATCATCTAGATATTGGAGTTTTAGATGAATGGTCATTTAACATTACCATATTCAGATTTCATCTTATTTCCTTGAATTGGTCTTCACTTAAGGGTCTAGTGAAGATATCTGCCTATTGTTGATTCATTTCAACAAATTGTAGATTGATTATCCCTCTCTATATATAGTCTCTTATAAAATGGTGTCTAACTTCAATATGCTTAGCCCTTGAGTGTTATATTGGATTCTTTAAGAGATTGATAGCACTTGTGTTGTCACAGATGATTGGAATCTGATCTTCTTGGATAGAATAATCCTCTAACTGATACTTTATCCATAATATCTGTGAATAATAGCTTGTAGCTGACATGTATTCAGCTTCTACAGTAGATAGAGCAATTGAACTTTGCCTCTTTCTTGACCAAGAAATTAGATTATGAACAGGAAAATGAAAACCTCCACTTGTACTCTTTCTATCAATCCTATCTCAAGCATAATTAGCATCACAATAACCAATTAACCTGAAATCTTTACCTTTCTCATACATTAAGCAAAGATCAGTAGAACCTGCCAGGTATCTCAATATTCTTTTAATAGCAATCTAATGAGATTCTCTAGGATCTACTTGAAATCTTGCACACAAACAAACACTAAACATTATATCAGGTCTGTTTGCAGTTAGGTAAAGCAAAGAACTAATTGTTAGACGTCGTTTCCGGAGTCTAACCCTTTTATGCTTGCTCTGATACCAACCCTGTTAGACCCTGAGTTCGGAGTCCAACTCGCATGCAGAATACCTTAATACGTAAGTTATCTCCCAAAGAGAACACCTTGACTACTATCAGATTATCTTCTCAAACTCCCCTTTTCTAGTATCAGTTCAACTCTTAGAATAGTCGACTAGTCCATTCCTACCGTTCAACCTGAATCCTTCAATGATCAGCATGGGTGAGTCCTCACTTTACACATATACTTGCTTCGGGGCTATTAGTATAACTTCTCCGATAAGCATCCAAAATAGGGTTTCTTTAGATAGATAGAAAGAGGACTTCAGGAACTACAATTTTTATGAAGACCTCAAAGACCAACTTTATCTTCTGAAGGGTCAAAAATGGGACAGAAGATACTCTGTGAACAGTAGCACAGACGATAGTCTATGAACAGTAACACAGACGATATCTTACAAACGACATTACTTTCTTTAGGGGAATCGGTTCAAGGTATTATTTATATGGTTTGAAAGAGAATTTTAAGACCTACAACTTCCATGAAGACCTCAAAGGTCAATTCTATCTTCTAAGGGGCAACAATGGGACAGAAGATACACGGTGAACAGTAATACAGAAGATGCACTTCCACTCGAGTAACTTCTTAACTCCTTATAATCCTTGGCCCATAATCTATCTTCTATGTTCTATCCTCTGTGATTGACTTTTATCTTTTGGGTTGACCCTCTATTGACTGTCAATTATCATCTAAAATCTGTGAACAGTAACACAGACGAAGTCTGTGAACAGTGACACAGACGATGTCTTGTGAACAATAACACAGATGATACGTGTCCTCTGTGTTCTGATTCGTCTGTGAACAGTAACACAGACGATACGTGTCGTCCTTGCCTCTATGTTATGACGTCATCACAGAGGATACTTATACTTTTGAATCCTCCTTGCCTCTGTGTTATGACGTCATCACAGAGGATACCTATACTATTAAATCCTCCTTACCTCTGTGTTCTGATGTCATCACAGAGGATACTTATTCTCTTAAATCCTCCTTGCCTCTGTGTTCTAACGTCATTACAAAGGATACTTATACTCTTAAATCCTCCTTGCTTAAATCCTCCTTGCCTCTGTGTTATGACATCATCACAGAGGATACTTATACTATTAAATCCTCCTTGCCTCTGTGTTGTGACGTCATCACAGAGGATACTTATACTCTTCCAATGTATCTTCCTTATTCATTGCACTCTATTAACCTTCTCACCCGCTCTCATTTATTCAAGACTTAAGTCAAAATCAACTAGACGTGATCATTAATCTTTCTCACTCCTTAATTTATTGGATCAACACATGCAACATAAAACTTAGCCAGGAATCATACTCATGCACAAAAATATATGTATCCATAATTTATACATCCCCAAATGTATATTTGTTTTACAAGGCTTTAATAACCTTACAAGCCATAATACATCAGTACACTTAGACTAATAAAACTTGAAAGGTGGCTAAAGCCTTAGTTCTCAAAAATCAATATTAAGAATTACAATAAAACATTTGTAGACTGGGAGAAACCTTGTACCCTGAATCTACTAACTCTCTAGAGCTTTACCTGAATTAGACAGAAATTGGAGGTGGTGAGCTTAAAGCTCGTGGGTAACAGGTTTATAACTGAGAACAAATAGAAAATCTTTTTACACAGACACAACACATTCAGATTACAAATCATGCATGCATTCATCTTGGAAAACGAATCATGAGCACATCAAAATGGTTCGGGTGGATCCAAAACAGAACGTACAACACATTTCCCTTAAGGATTCTGTCTAGTCGTGAACAGAACGTACTAACGCAATTCCATTTTATGGTCTTGCGTAGCCGTGAACTTATAGGAGTCCTTAAAGGAGCTCCATGCCACTAGCGGGCAGGTGGGAGAAGCCTTTAGACAAGTGCACTATCTTAACTTAGGGGACCACCACAAACCTACATAACACATATATTTCATGATCTTGAAAACTTACTGCCCAAAATGGCAGCTTTTTAGAAATTGTCTTTTTATATCCGAAACATGGTTTCATAAAGTATCCAACTTTGAAGAAAACATTTTTGTATGAAAACATACAGTAACTTGTGACACTTTATGATACACCAAAATAGAACAAACAATTCGCACATTTATGCAGAAATCGAAGTCATTGAAAAAAGACACTGATGGCTTATTGCTCCATCATAAAACTGAAACCCACCTTAAAATCCTTGCTTGCTTAGGTATCGAACTTAAGGATGGCTTTCCTCTTGATTTCCTTGCCTCTCTTGAACCCGTCCTTGATTTCTTTCACAAAGATACAACTCCCATTTTAACAAAAATCCGGATTCAGCTAACCCATAAGGAACATTCACTAAGATGAATTCTAGGATATTTAACCCATATATTTCTTAAGCTCTTTTAACCAAAACCTTTCAAAACTGCAAGAGATCAAAATGGCTTATCGTGAATCCTCACTAGTTAATGAGATTATTGGCTCTAAATAAAGCTTTTTCCTTCCTCTTTCTTTTTTTTTCTCTTGAGTAAACTCAAATTCTCTCTTTAGGCCTTAGAAAAAATTGTAACCTAGTTCAAAGCTCTATTCTTTTCACTCTTCACCGGAACCTCTCTTCTCCTCTTCTTTCTCTTCTTTTCTCTGCAATTTATGTTTGTCACTCTTCTAATATAACAAGACCACAATTCTTTTTCCCAATGTACCCTTAATGAGTCCCAAAAGTCCACTTTACCCTTCCTTATAAGCTTAGGCTCTTTTGGTACTTAAGTTACATGCCAAAAATGCCCTCAATTCATTCCTATGCATTTATTCTATAAGCTGTTATGCTTAATTTAACGTAAAAAATTCAGGGGCCAACACTAATAATTACTCTAAAAAGAGTTTGATCGATCTTCTTACAAGAGGTACTTATTTTAATCCATACAAAGCTTTATGAAGTTTATACACAAAATCTGGTTTATCAATGTCTTCAAAACCTGGGGGTTATTTTCTATAAACTTCTTCGTCTATAAAACCATTCAAAAATGCACTTTCACATCCATTTGAAATATTTTTATATCATGATAAACAACATATGCAAGCAAGATCGTAATAGCTGCTAGTCTAGCTACAGGAGCATATGCTTCATTATAGTCTATTCCTTCTTGTTGATTATAGCCTTAAGCTACTAATCTAGCTTTGTTACTGGTTACTTTTCTTGATTCGTCTAGTTTACTTTTGAATACCCATCTAGTTCCTATAATAGATTTATTAGAGGGTTTAGGGATTAGAGACCACACTTTATTCCTTATAAATTGATTTAACTCCTCTTACATAGCTAAAATCCAAGCTTCACCTTAAATAGCTTCATCAAATTTCTTAGGTTCTAATTCAGAAACAAATACTACATTGGCCTCTCTTATAAACTTAGATCTAGCTCTCACTCTTTCTGATATTTTTCCTATAATCAAGTTTTTTAGGTGAGAAGATTTATATCTCTAGTCTTTTCTTAAGCTAATATTTTTAGAGTTATCTGTTACTTTATCAGATGGATCGGCTGGTGGTGAATCATCTAGGTTATTAGCTAAGGGAGTAGATAGAGTTTCATCATCAGAATTGTCTCTTTTATCTAGATGAGAATCATCATTAAATTTTGAATGCATAGATTCTTCAACATATCTAAAAACAAGATTATAAACTCTATAAGCTTTAGAATTAATAGAATAACCTAGAAAATTCCTGAATTGATCTTAGAATCAGATTTATCCAAATTTTCTTTTATATTCAAGATAGTGCATTTGCAACCAAAAGGATAAAAGTAAGAAATATATGGTTTTCTTCCCTTCCATAATTCATATGGAGTTTTATTTAAAATAGGTCGCAAAAATACTATATTTTGGAAATAACAAGCTGTATTTACAGCTTCTGCCCAGAAGTACTTAGGAACATTCATTTCACATAGCATAGTCCTTGCTATTTCCTGAATCGTCCTATTCTTTCTCTTTACAACTTCATTTTGTTGAGGAGTTTTAGGAGCAGAGAAATTATGGAAAATTTCATTCTCTTCACAAAACATTTTGAATTTTTTATTTTCAAATTCTCCACTATGATCACTCCTAATTCCAGCAATAGAAATTCCCTTTTCATTTTGTAACTTTTTGGATAAAACTATAAAGCATTTAAGAGATTTGTCTTTTCGAGATAAAAACAATATCCAACAAAATCTAGTAAAGTCATCAACAATCACGGGACCATACCTCTCCACCAAGACTTGCTGTTCTGGTTGGAACAAGAAAGTCTATATGTAATAGCTTTAGAGGTTTCGACGAATTTACAATGTTCTTAAACGAAAAAGATGTTTTAACTTGTTTTCCTTTTTGACAACTTTCATAAAATAAATCTTTGTTAAAACTTATCTTTGGTAAACCTCTTACCAAATCATGTCTAACTAATTTGGAAATATGTTTAAAGCTAGAATGACCTAGCTTTTTATGCCAAATTAGTTTTTCATCATCTTTTGATATAAAACATGAAATATTTTGACTTTTCAAATCGTTTAAGTTAATTTTATAGAGATTATTTCGTCTATTAGCAGAAAAGAATATGGAACCGCCCATTTTTTTACTAGGCAAGAATTTTGACTAAAGGATACTTCAAATCCATAATCACATAATTGACTTATACTGATTATATTATGCTTTAAGCCATCAACTAGCAAAACATTATCAATAGACAAAAGAGAATCTTTACCAATTTTGACGATCCCAATTATTTTACCCTGTGTGTTGTCTCCGAATGTTACTAATCCTCCTTGCTTATGTTGGAGGTTTAGGAACATAGACCTTTTGCCCATCATGTGTCGCGAGCAGCCACTGTCCAAATACCATTGGTGGCGGTTGCTTCTTTCAAGTAAGGAGATCTGCAGTATATAAATATCTTTTTGAGGTGCCCATATTTTCTTGGGTCCTTTAGAGTTAGTCATATAATTTTTCTTTGAATAATAAGAATATCGTTTCTCTTTCTTTTTACTAGGAACAAAATTGCTATTATGAAAAAACTTCTTATTATGAAGAACATTACTATTATGAGTAATATTTATATTATTAAAGCCTAATCCACTTTTATCATTTGGATGTCTATAACTTCCAATCATGCCATTCATCCTTTTTGTACTT
>JANQBM010000008.1:37793633-37804954 GCA_025594535.1 Erythroxylum domingense
CACCTTCGCGGGGCACGGATCCGGATATCACTGTCGATATCGGGTTCGGGTCCGGCGTGAGTTGGGGTGTTACACTACTGCCCAGTGAATTCTGTTCCACTTAATCCCTCTATTTCATGGCCACTTATGTTTTAGGCTAAGGAATGGGAAACCTTTCTCCTATTACATAAATCCAATTCTTTTTTTACTATATCTTGAATGCTTCTACTATCATATAGAGTATGATAAAAATTCAAGATAATAAGATTAGGTATGTCCCGTTTAATTGATCTCAGTTGATCCCTTATTATTGCTCAGAGATAAAGTCAGTAATAGGCAGGGATGATAGGATTTAAACCCGTGACATTTTGTACCCAAAACAAACGCGCTACCAAGCTGTGCTACATCCCTTTCAATTGATTTACAATGTCATTGTAGAGAATTCCTGTCTTGTTTTTCCACAAACTTATTTGATTTTCTCTATTGATATACCCAGCTTATCTTGCCTTTTTTTTTTGATCTCATATCCATATCCATATAAATAATAATAATAATTCTTATAATTATTATAATTATATATTAACTAAAAAGAAACTTATCTATCAATCATTATACGTTTCAATTTGAATTATAGATTTTGCATACAAAACAAATATGAGTCTTTGCTCAATCCTTGGTTTTGGGTGCACATACTTTTTATTATAATCACAAAGTATCATATTTCCTATTCAAACACAAATTCGGATTCATTTTCACTTTTTAATAAGATTCATAATTTATGAATCCTCACTGTGAGCTTTTCTAGTCCTTCCATGTAAAACCGATCTTAATTTCAAGGTCGCTAATGACACTTCATTTTGCCTTAATTTCAACTCAATCAATCTAGGCTCTTCATTACACTAGATCTGAAAACCTCAATATCTGAATTTGTGATACGCTGCTATTGGATTTTCTGCTTAATGCTTCAAATTGTATATCATGATCTTCAAGTAACTCTATCCATTGTCTCATTCTCGTATTCAATTTTTTTCTAACTCAATAATTACCTCAATCTTTAATGATCTTTATATATATATATATATATATATATATATATATATATATCCAAAATGTTTCACTGTATATATAATGTCTCCAAGTTCTAGGAGCAATTAATATTGCATCAATTTCTAAATCATGTATCAAATAATCAATTGTCTCAATGCATGCAAGATCACCTTATTATACTGCATTGGATTACATCACAATATTTAATGTAAAACGTCATTATATACTACAAAATCTCCAAATCTAGATGATATAATTACATCGGTGTTTTCAATTCCTTAGATGAGGTAACATTATCTCGTGTTTTTCTCAGTTTCCCAATTGATTTATTTTCTCAAATGACTTTCTCCATTCATTCGATTTCCTCTAATTTCTCATTGACTTATTCTAATGTCTGCTCATTCATACTAGTTTCTCTGCACCTTTCAATTTATTTGAAATCTTAACTTCCTAAGTTGGTAACACATTCATCAAATCTAACTTGTATCTCCTAAACATATTTGTATAGAATACAGTGTGGACCTAAATTATCCTCAAATTAGCAAAAGTGTTGCTTCAAATTCAAGAATCCAATCACATAGTTGGATATTTTAAATCAAACAGAATGCATGCACTCTTAGTAGTATATTTGACTTCTTATGCCTGAGCCTCAATTAGAAATGGAGCTACAATATTCTCTTCTAATTCATTCAATATTCATTCATTCTCAGAAGTAAAACATTTGGTCTACTTAACCTAATTTGGTGAAAGTCTTTTTCGAAAGAAGATTTCTCGCTACCATCATTTACAATGTTCACGTAATCTTTATCAATCACCTATATTCATCATTGCTTTCCAGTCATTCTTAATGCCTTAAGAAGATCAATTTCAACTATTCATAATATCTCAACAAGAACAATTTCTGTCATAATTTATATGATCAGAATATCTTTTATAATAAAGTTTAATGGAGCAATGAGCAAATTCATTTACTCTTATACCTTGGTATATACCATCAAGATCATTTCATATTATCTAGAGATGTATTTTCAACAAGTCACCAATCAATAACTTATGCTAACAATACCTTAATCTCAATTGATTGTGGACAACACTTCTCCTTTTATGCCTATCGACGATCGTGGTATACCTTCCCACGATTGTGACAAGAGCTCATAGATCTAGCCACGATCGTGGGGACTTTGTCACGATCGTGACAGAACCAATTAATCTCAGCCACAGTCATGGGATTATGCCACGATTATGCCCTTCTTCTTTTTCCTCGAATCCATCACATATAATAACATCATTTACATTCTCAATCTATCCCCAGTTGGTCATCATAAATGCTTTCATGCGTTACTCTGATTCATCTTAAAATTTTAACTATGAGCATTCAATAAGTCATAGATCTCTTCCTATCTCATATCCAAGTATATGATACATATGTGCTTCATGACATCATTTGTCAAGGTAATCACATTATCCAACATACATTCACAATAACAATTCAACTTAACTTAAGGTACTTTTACTTATCTCGTTATCATTCATCTCATCTTCCAATTATCCTTTATTACATCTTACATATGTATATTCTCAATCAATTCAGAATTATAAAGGCATATCTATTATGAAATTCTAATCTCAATTCCACTAACATATTCTTATCCCAAATCATAACTCTTATCACATTAATCAAATAACCATTTTGAATCCAATTTCAACCTCTCAAACTCATAAAAACGTTTGTTTTCATTCATCTTTGCTTATACACTTTAAATCTCATCATTTCCACTTGTATCTCTATTTCCTTAATCAATCCACGACAATATATTCATATCTATATCACATTTAAGGATATAACATCACAGTACAATATTGATATCATATTCAATGATACAACCACACATACAAATGTAGTGAATCTTTATCTATCATATAGAACCAGATACTATTTCTCATTTCTAAATATCTGCAATTTTTTATTTTCTCACATTCTGACATATTATCATCCTTCTCAGTACTTCTAACAGCTTAAAATCTTAACAAATGCTCATATATGTGACTCATGTAAATGCGACTCAGACTGGGGATCAATTGCTACTGCCTGCTATGACATGTCTAAAATGCATGTAACTTGACATATATTTCGAAAAATGCCCATGTATGACACTAAGCCTGGGCTCTGATACCAAACACTATAACACCCCACCTCCACCGCGCATGTATCCATACATCTGAGGACTTTCAGACACACACCATATGAAAATGACACTCTAGAGGAGTCATAAACTTATTGCAAAAAAATTTTCTCAAACATCATACCCATTTTTTAAAAAATCAAAAATCATTAATAGCTCATTTTTATTTATAACAATTTCAATCACAATTATCATAAACAATATACATATTGTAGAATTCCTGTAATCATTTGGGCTATTTACAAATTCGAAACACTTTCAGTCATAAAGTCATTACATATCATAATGATTCACACACACATGGTACAATATTTGCATAATACATACTTTAATACATAAATAACATAAAACTTATGCAGATGCCAACTGATCCTGACCTCTATCTCTTATTCGACTTTAGTGGCTATATTTCCAGTTTGTCTAACTGGGTGTCTCCTCTAAGCATGAAAAAAAGTTGCAATTTGTTGAGTTTTACATACTCAGTGAGCTACCCATCATCAATGGCTCACTTATAACATATAACACATACAATTCATGTAATCACATAACTCACATCACTTAATTAATTCATCATGTAGCATCAATCAACACTTTATTCATTTATTTCCCATTTCACATTCGAATAATTCAAATAGTTCATTTCAATCATTTAAACATACATACGAATTATATATGCAATGATCGTGAGACTCACTTTCAATTATTATTGCTATAACCGAGTGCCTATAACTGTATCGTATTCATTGTGGATACCAAACTCATTAATAAATGTCCTTTATCCGTTGGGGATACAGGGCTCGTTTTACGTAGTGAGCTAGAGGCTCTTACCACATTCTGAGCTTTAAGCTCTTTTTCACTTTCTGAGCTTTAAGCTCTTTTTCGATGGCTACTCCAGTCACAACAACCTTTATCTTTTCTTACATTCATGTAATGAAATGCATCACCTGTATTCAGTCAATCAATCGTGCTCAATTTTACACATCCATATTCATGTTCATATTCTCATTCATATTTATAATCAGACTTTGGTTCAACATTCAATATTAAAGTTCAGATTTACTTATTCAGTTAAATTCACACTTAATGAGCACTTCCAATGAGTTTTTCATGCATCAAACACCTCAGACATTTAATTTTCGGAATCAAAGCATCCATATCACATAACAATTCAAAACAAAAATTAAAACAAACAATCAAACATGTGAGACCATCTAAGTTACTCACAGTATGCTCTAGATTAGCATTAGCTTCCATGATCCGAAAACGGTGAGATGCTGACGTTACTTTCTGTATATCAACATTATGCAATACACATATTGCACACACATTATTAATTTCAAAATCACATAAAAATTCTATTATACACATCTGTATATGTGTAATGTACAATTCATCCTCATATTGACTATTCCAGGTATGTTTCTTTAATCACATCACTTGATCATTAACCATATCATTATGTATGTGTCTAGCTTATTCTTAGGTTTACACCTCAAGAACACTTGGTTATTCTAATATCATAAATCAATCCCTCATCATTTCTTTTCTAGCATTATATGCTCTTATAATATCCAATTCGCATTCACCTTTACTTAAAACATATTACTCAACTCTTTTGAATTGCAACTATAATCATGTGAATATCTTCATTCCTACTATACTCATGTTTTTGGTACTTTGACATAAACAATTCATTTACTAAGTTATAACTTCAATTATCACCTCATGCATATCACACATTTAGTCACTTAAATCCAAACATCATTCTAGGATCAATGCAAGCTTCATTCAAGCCTAACTATGTCCAAATGCATCATAGTTAAGCACCTTATCCTTAATTAGTTAAACCATTGCATAAATCAAAACATTACCATGTAAAAGCATTGCCCACAATTGTGGTGGTCCTTGCCACGATAATGACAGAAACTAATCTCCCATTTTTTTGCAATTTTTCAATTTTTCTTATGATAGATTTCTAGTCAGATTTGTATAGCTATTTTGACCTAGAAACTGACGTTTTTAGATAATAATTTCTTCTAATAAAATGTTCATCTATGTCTTAAGTTTCAAAAGAAATAAAAAACATTCAATTTAATTCATTATTCCATGAGTTATGCTTTAAATATTACAGACTGTGCACATTTAAAATTTTGGCTAGTGCATGATCATGCATATGCACTCCAACTTGTAAAACTTATATCTCTCAATTTTGATATCCAAAAATTACAAACTTTATACCAATAGAAAGATAAGAGAATAAGATACAACTGTTATGAAGACAACTTTATCTGATTTAGCATACATCAATGCAGTTTATTTGATAAAAATAGGACATGATTTCTATCAAGGGTAGTGCTACAGCTTATGCCAGAACTCAACTTCAAGCCAAATTTCAAGACCCTTAATGACATAATTCCAATCATCTTATGCTTATTCCATCATTTCTACTTTATTTCTTCATCAAAATCACTTCAATTCTATCTCAAAGACTTCCATCAAACAAACCATAGATTATTATTCATCAATTATACAAAAACAAGACATAAACATATTCATTTCTCCATGATCATTTTATCACCAAACTATCATCATATATGCTTCTACTTAAACAACCTATGGAGATTAATACATTACTTACTTCTTTATCTCTAATCTTCTTCAAATCACCATGAAACCCTAGCTTCCAAGCTTTTCATGATCATCTTATATATGGAAGAACAAGATGGAATAGAAGTAGGTTTCATCAACAAGAAGAAGAGAACAAAGTGTTGAAGTAGTGAGGTAAAGGATGATAGCACAAGCTCAACGTAAGGAAAGTGAGAGTGTCATAGCTTGAGAGAATAAAGAAGAAGATGAGAGTATTTTGTTTAAGTGAAAGACAATGGAGATGGTCATTTAATTGGAAAAAGCATAGGTTATAAGTAAGGTGGTTAAAATGCTTAGTGAGTGCTGTGACACATGTCATGATAGTCACCACTTAATAACCAAATTAAATGCTAATGCCTTCTTGCTTATGCTACTACATATTTCTTAGTAATCAGTCCATTTGTCTCAATTTCTAATCTAATTGTCTCCCAATTTTCTGTGACACTTGTCATTAAATCTTAATGTCACTTATCCATAATTTTTACTACCATTTGACATTTATTTATACTGCCATTTATCAATTGTCTTGCCACTTGGAATTTTTCCTAGTCTATAAATACCCAAAATCTCAGAAAATTTTCAAATTTTACCAAAAATTTTAAATCAATAATTTAATTCACCAAATCAATTTTCAGAACAAAATATTATAATTTATATCTAGAAAAATGTCAAATGAGGTCATAAATAATCATTGTAATGTGTGCAATAATCAAATTCACGTGTATGTATGTTATATTATGCATAAGCACGAAATATAATTCCCTAATTTTTTCATTAACGCCTATCGTGTTCAATATTCTATGGTTCATACCTTTAATATGGAAAAACGGGATGTTATAGTATCCAACAGAGAAATCAAGTTGAACCTAAAGAAAACTGTTTAGCCTAACAGGAAGGATTGGAGTTTGAGGCAGGAAGATGTACTATGGGCCTATAAAATGCCAATTAGTATAACCCGATATAGATTGGTGTTTGGGAAGCTATGTCACATTCTTATGGAGCTGTAACATAAAGCATATTGGGTATAATGAGATGCAATATGAATTTTGATACTGCAAGAGTGCGTAGCTTCAATTATAAGAGCTGGAAGAGATGCAGAATGACTCTTATCATAATGCAATGATATATAAAGAAAAGAGAAAAGCTTTCCATGACAAGATGTTCTTGAGGAAGTGTTTTGTTTTGGGTTAGAAAGTGCTTCTCCATCATTCCGTAAATTATTTCCACGTAACTTGCATTCTTATTAGGTTAGTCCTTTTATAATTTCTCATATCTTTCTATTTGGTTCAGTAGAGATACAAAGTTTAAAAAGGAAAAGACACTTAAAGTGAATGTTCATCGCCTGAAGTTGTATTGTGAAGGCTTATAGATACAGAATGTAGAAGTGGTTATGCTTGAAGTCCAAAATGGAATCACCTGAAGAGGAAAATATGAAGAGGAGCCAATGATAATAAAACCAAAGGGAAAGTTTATTTCCTTTCCTTTACATTTTTCACACTTTTTATTTTTGATGAATGCTTCATTTAATCCATTTAATGTTACATATAGGATAATGTAAGTTTTAAATGTGGGTCTGGGGATAAGTGTTTTTTTTTTAATGAAACAAACAATCAAACATTTTCTTTTTTTTAATTTCTTCTACGACTATATAGTCATAATTGGAGAGTGGAACCAACTAGAAAATTTCACAACAAACTGGGCATGTACTTTTACTTTTATGATTCGTTAATATACGTTATCTTTAGAATAGTGGCAACTAGTAGGTAGACATAAGCCAATGACATTTTGGGTCATGTTAGACTGACACATCTATATCAGTCTTATTGTTTGTGGTTTATGTGTGACCTTCAGGACATGTTCATCCTGAATTTGCTTTGATTTTCTATTCAAGACCATATTTTTATCACATGCATTAATATAAAATTGATACGAGCATTCTTTGTTTTACGAGCTATAATTGCCAAATACCCTACCTATTGATATGATTTTTCCTTTTGTTAAACCCCTTTGAACTTTATTAGCCTTTTTTGTGATATATACATTACAAGCTTTAACGTAACTAAATGTCTTACTCAAGCCTTAAAGCTTGTAGAGCATTTGTGATTATTTCATGTTTGTGGACGCATAAAAGCATATATGTGGGGGTGTGCTTATATGTGGGTTGGTTATAATTGTTCAAATATGATTTCATCTCTTATTAGTGAATTCCATTATTAATGTAATTTCTTTCATTTTTGTATTAAAAAAGAAAAAATAAGCAAAATAAAAAAGAGAATAAAATAAAATAAGTGATTGAGGAGAAAACCATTTGTTTTACAAAATAATTAATATTATTTTTCCTCATAAAGTTGTATGGAATGGGTGATTTGATTATGATGAAAATAAGAAAGATGTTTTAAAGGATCACTCCTTATGGTTACAATGTATTGTTTATCATCAATTTTTATGAGTGATTCCTTCTAATTCCTTATGCTTCATATGGTTTGTGGTGTGAAAATTTCAATCTAAGCTGTGAAAACGAGTTTTTGCATTCATTATAGCTAATGGTACCTAGTTTGAGTGGATGTTAATTTTTGCACTTAATACTCCATTGAGTATTTTTCCTACTTCACTAGCTTTGATGGCTTTTAAACTAAATTATCCAAATACTTCTCACCTTAACCTTTACCCATGTTATAACCTTAAAAGCCCTTTGATTCATGATTATGAGCGTGAATCCTAGTGTTAGAGAACTGAAATGATATGTAAAGTTATGGAATATCTTGATCATAAATGGTGTTTGAGTGCACTTATAAATCTATCTTATTCTTATAAACATCTTATCAAATTATACCCCTAGATTGCTCAATTTTTTAAGTGAATTGTTGTTTATTGACCATGAGTAAAAGAATTTAATATTCAATTCTTTTCATGGTTTTAAAAGTTATTCATCTTTTCTCATGACTATTTATTCTTAGGAAATATGAAAAAGGGGGGAGTGTTTTGGATTATGACTTTGATTTTGTTGTTTTGCCTAAGTACGGTCAAAAGCTAAGTGTGGGGAACTTAGTTAGTGCTTGATTGATTATACATTTACTCCCTAATACTTAGTTATTAAAGTTATGAAGTGCTTAAGATACTTATTTTGGTTCATTTTTTTAGGTATGTGCTTACATGGTTGTGTAAGTGAGTTACACGACCGTATAGTTAGCCAAGACAGTGTAGAAACACAAATTTAGGAAACAATTTACATACACGGTTAGCTACATACCAGTGTAATTAACCGCGTATGTCCCAAAACCATAATTTTTGCTATAAAAGGACATATATGCGGCAAAACAAGACATGAAGGGTTTTTAGAAACACAAAAGTGGGCAAAATACTTACCTCTTTGAGATCTATGGAGAGCATGCTTCCAGTTCGAAGGAGAAATCGACGTCGAGAAACATATTTTGGCATCTCTTCATCTTGTATTGTTGTTCTCCCTCTTTAAAGATTGTTTATATTATTCTTTACTTAATATTTTGGGTATTCATGTATAAATGATTTAAACTCTTTCAATAGATTGTTTATTTATGAGTCGATTGCCAGAATTTATAATACAATACATAATCTTTTTAACTCTAATTCATTTGTGGGAAACTAGTGGTTGTAAATCGTTAGGGATAATATAGCATAGGTTAAATGACCTGAGCTTGTGTGATTGTTATCTAGATTAACTTGTTTTCCTATTACTTAATGCATTTTTCAAATTAAATCTAAAGAGTTTATTCTATATTGTTTGATAGCTAAGTCTAATTAAAGAGCTTATTTTGATTAGATACGACTTAAGGAAAAATTGGAGTTAACAGAGCTTATTATTAACCTATGATTAATGGTTTCTAAAAGAGGTATAAGAACAACATGAAGATTAAGTGCGCTCATTCGTGTGTGGGTAGAGATTGAACTAATAACTATATTCTAAACCCATTTTTCAATTTTACCATTTTTCCACTATTTTATTTGATTTACTTTCATTAGTTTAATTTTTCTTTATTTTATTAATCTAATCCAACCAACCACCCTTTAATATCCAAAATACTGATTCATGTATAACAAAAGCTACACACACACTCTTTGTAAATATGATCCCTACTCGCCACTACTTCAAATTTAGTTTACACAATTAGGTTTTATTTTTTGGTCACTACAAGAAAATCATAAATTAGCTCAGAAATTTACCGACGGAATAAAAACCGTAGCTATTTATCGACGATTTACAAGTTACCGTTGGTAAATACGATGTCAAAGTTTAGATATTGCAACGGAAATAATTGTCGTCAGTAAAACTGGAGGGAAGGAATTTCGTACAAAATCTCTGACAACATATAGCAACGATGTAACCATTACCGTCGGTAAAAATTACGGGAATGCTTCCTGCAATTAAATAGCTTCGGACATTTACCGACGGCAACTGTTTTGTCGGTGAGTTTGGATCAGCGTCTGTTACTTACCGACTGAATAGCTTTCGTCATTAAATTGATATCAAGTTTATCGACGGACAATTTTTTCCATCCCAAAATTAAGTGGCAAGACGTCCCGATTAAATATTTGATGAATTTAAATAATTTTGACGGTAAATGTCGACACGTTAATAAATAAAACGACGTCGTTTGGTTTAAAACCAAACGATGTCGTTTCAATCTTCTTCTTTAACTCGACAGAACCTCTTCTTGTCTCCTTCATCTGCATTGTCTGGTTTTGGGTGATTTTCCTTGCTTCCATTGTCATTTTCCAAGCATTTTTTGGCCCATCGTGCGTCATTTTCTGGTAAGCTCTCTATTGGGTGTATTTTTTCTCCAAAAAAAGCAAGTTTTATGTATAAACTGTGGGTGTTTGGGTGATCGATTTTTGTGTGATAATTATTGTTGTATGTCATTTTTTGTGTCATTGTTGGTTGATTTGTTGTTTATACGTGTTATTGTTGGTAAATAATGGAAAAATGCATTTTTTTGTGATTAGTTAGAGATTATATATATTGCCTATGAGGTGTTCGATAAAATGCCCTTATGACTATTGGAATGTTTTATTGTAATTATTGTAATAAAAATTTGTTGTAATGCTTAATTTGAAGTGTGAATTTGAGAATTTGACATTTAAGTCTGAATTTTATAATGGATCGGGTTGATTTAACTCATTAATACTTTTAAGATTATGGACAACGTCGCGCAATACCTATCCTATTGACATTCGTCGGCCTAAGAGTTTTTTACCATTCCTACCCTTGAGGAGTGTGCAAAGATCATAATAATATATATTATTCGTATTATTATTAGTGATTTAATTATATATATATATATATATATATTATAATTATTATGATTATGATTATGATGGTTATTATTATTATTATTATTATTATTAATTTTACTATTCTTAATCAAGTTATTATTAATATTTTTATTATAATTAATTTAATAATGATTCTTATATGATGTATTATTATTA
>JANQBM010000008.1:37806796-37827220 GCA_025594535.1 Erythroxylum domingense
ATCGCACGTAGCACTCCCTTATCTTAGGATATGTATCGGAATGACCTACGGGCGTCCCGGTGCGTACCCTAGGGTAAAGGGGCGTTACATTCTGCATCGCTTACCCATAATAGGTTAACCACTATAAACCGGTAGTTACGGAGTTGGTTCTACATCACTTACCCATGATTGATTGACCATTATTTACGAAGCTGGTTATACATCGCTTATCTGTAATAGGTTAACCGCTATAAATATACTAGTATAATAACACGTATAAAGCCTAGCAGTGTACCATAGGCAAAAGCAACTCTTACATTTATGACTCATCTTATTTTCTAAATCAAGTATGAGAGAATTCATAATTGAATTATTTCAATGTAACTCGTAATCATATAAAATTTAACTTTCAAATTAAAACTTATATATTGCCAAAACATACACTTATGCTAGCAATATTCACTTGTAAAATATCATTTGCATAAAACTCAATATAAATATTCATTTCTTGAACAAATGAAAATCATTTGTATAATCTCAATTTAATGAACACTCATATGTGATCAATTCTTTTGCAAAGAATTAATCTTACAAAACAATTAAAATACACTCATAACTTCGTAAATTTATCGCCAAGCACACTCACGCGTTCTGTGCCTCTTCTTTATCTACATAAAGCACATTTTGTTTGGGTATTTATTTCCAACTTTGGAAACAAGACATTAAAAATATGATTCAGTTTAACCAAATTTGAAATTAGTATTTAATCATATAACACGTACGCTAATCGTATTTCTACTTACTTCCATAAGCTAAACTATTGGTCTCCATTTCTAAATATAAATTCAAAAATCACTAAATACTACATTTTACCCATTTTACCCATTCTAACTTACTAATTTCTTCAAAACACAATCTCACCCATTTTAATTCACCATATCATAGTTATAACCCATGTACAAAATCAATACCTCCATTTGTTCCTTAATTTTCACACATCTAACATTCAAATTAGTTTTTCAAGTCTTCTATACATTTGTTCCCCTATGTATCTAGTTTCCATAGCATCAAAATCATGCCATTTCAACTTCTAAATCATGAAATATGTACTAAATATCACAAGCTGCTTCAACACAAGGATAATTTCAGTTTACCATAATCAATCTCAATTTTCAATATAATTAAACTAGAATTAGGTCTAGATATCTTCTAGATATTTTTAGTACTATATGTTAGGTTTCAGCTCCAATTAGAATCACCCAATTTGGAGGTTTGTAGACCGAGTTATGGTAAAAACATCGAGACTGGTTCAAGTGAACTGAGAACTTATGACAGAATTTCACCGAACGTGGCTATCTCTCTTATCATATTCAACCAAATTTGACTCTTGGATCATACCACACTAAAACTCCTAGGCATGGCAGATTCTCTCAAGCTTAATTTCTTGATTTATTTTTTTATTTTAAACCTATAAATTCTTTTAAACTTATTATGTACTCTATAGAAAGTTAAAATCACCATTGATATTACACAAATCCATTCCATGGAAAACTCACAAAACTAGAAATTTAGGTTTAGAAAACTTACCACTTTCTTTCGATATTTTTGACAATTGAATAACACTTAGTCTTGATGAAGCCCTCTTTAAATCACGCTCCAAAACCCATCAAAATGGTAGCTTCCTACTTCTCTTTCTTTTTGGTCGTGAGTCACCCTTCCTTCTTTTCTTTCTCTTTTATTTTTCCTCTCTTCCTTCGTTTCTCTCATCAATGACTAAAACCCACTCTTACTTCTCTCTTATTTTCTTTTAGTTTTTGGGCCCTTTAATGACATTCTCACAGCACTCTGACAAAATGAAGCAAAATGTCTTAAATTTTGTTTTCTATACTTATTTATTGGATTACACATGTCACCTTCCTATTTGTTATCACTAATGACTCATCACACACATGTCATTTTCTCATTGGTCATCTCTAATGACTCATCAATCCACTAACAACATGTAAAAAGAACAAATTGTCCTTAATGAGTACGAAAAGACCAAATTGCCCTTTAATGCATTTAATTCACCAACTAATCGAATTAAATCACGAAAATATTTTACAACCATCTTATCATCAAATTGATCATAAAATCTCTAATTAGGGTCAATACTCATTGATTGGATGATTTCAAAATTTTTGAATGGGTTTAAAATCATCAATATCCATTATTTTCTGAAAAGGGCATTTTAGTCCAATAATTTCAAATTACCCAAATTCTATTCAAACAAGCTCCGTTTTGACCCGTTTCAATTTCTGTGGACTCCAATCCTACTTTTAAAGCTTTTCATCATATTTTGAAATTATTCAGTAACTTTTTGACTGCTTGTAAGAATTTTCAAATTCAATATGGAAATCACAAAATGTTATCGAAATTGTTCAGCTTTCATTCAAAAGTGTCACCTAAATCTCCAAAGCACATTTCTAGGCTTTTAAAGCTCGTTTGGGTTCATTTCGTAGCTTTTCATAGTTTTGGAAAATTTTCTAAGAAATTTTCAATCGAGTCTAGAATCATCTCTGGTCTATCCATGATCTCCGTTATAACCTCAATAATACATTTAAATGCTTAAATGACTCTAGTACACCATAAATAGACCATACTTTTATAAAATGCAAGCATAGTACATAGTACAATAATCGAACTAAGATATTACAAATTCTCCCCTCCTTACAGAAATTTTGTCCTCGAAATTTTAAACAAACTTAATCATCTCATAATTACAGATATCCATTTCACATCCCCTCTTTGTGCTTCAACTCTGTCAATCACTTCATAGGGACCAACATATCATGGGCTTAACTTGTCATATTGTCTAAAATCCTTTCCATGATGATATTCACAAATATTATTTGATTTTTAACTTTAACTCCAAATTCTTCCTCCATTTCTATACCTACCTCTATTGTTGATTTTTTGTCGATACTATCACCTTAACCCAAATAATTTTGATCTTATTTATGGTTATATGAACTAGTTCAGGCCAACCAATTTACTTTCGTCTATCTCATCCCTATATACCAACACTCTATGTAATTATATACTTGCAATCACTTACAGCTTGATTAATCTATCAAGAGAATACCTACTTTTGATGGTTAGGAAATGGGCAGATTTTGTAATTAGATCCTTTATCTCCCATACATTATCATATCCGCTTAGATTTAGCGAAATTGCTAACACCAAATCCTTCATAATACGCTTCCATTTCCATTCTCAAATAAGGAGTGGCCGAGAAATTTTTGTTGGTTCTTTGGCTCTCAGCCTTGATTTACAACTTTGCTAACTTAGCCATACGTCAAGTCATCCATGTAACACTATCAAGATTAACATCTACTTAGATTACTACCAATGAAACTTTTAATTGGGGTTCTCCACAAAACAATTATTCTCGTATACTTCTTAATAATAAACATTTCCTTTCTCATTTTCTGTAATTGAAAACAAAACTCGACCATTTTTTCTTGTATTTCTTATGCCTCATATGGACTCCTTAACTTTCGAATTTCAAATTCGTAACCACTAGTGAACTATTTATTATACCTTTGTCATTTCCCATCATATTCTTTGGAAGCAAATCAATCATTTATGATCATATCATAAGACAATAACATAATATCCTATTTATATAAAAACAATTCAATTACCTCAAAGTTCAAAGTTTACTATCTCATCATGCAATTTCAAGCTTATCAAACCTCAATCTAGGACTTTATTAGTTACACAAAAAAATTATTCCATGTCATACTTATTCAAAGGTCTCATACATAATTCTTATCATTCTCCCAATCGTCAATTATAATTATCTGTAAAATAATAGCTTTAAATTACAATGAGACAATTCTCTATTATGGATAAAAACTTATTAGAAACATTTCCTTGAAACTTTTACCACCATTTTCACTCATTTGATTTTCCAGAAATATAACAATTGACTTACATTAAAAGAAACTTAAAATAATGAATGTTCAATACTTAGAATCAATATATTACTATACGCACAATTGAAAGCTTACATTAAACTGATCATTTCTTTTAAAAATATTATTCAATCATAAGTCTTGATTAAAGATTCCATCACAATGTCATCTATAACATTACTTGGCACAAATCCACAAATCACCGTACAACCAAAATAGACTTGAGCTTTAAAAAAATTTAAGATAAATTTGATAAATCAATCACTATATAAGGTCATAACATTTAAACATATCAAAATTCAGTCACCAATTACTCGTATCAATAATTAATCCTCAATGAATTCAACCGTAATAAGCAATTTCATCCTCCAAATATATTTACAATTTAATTTTCCAAGAATAAATGCAAAATAATCCAATAAACATCTGCAATTATCAAGTCATAGAAACTAAATAACTTGAATGCTCAATTCTTAGTACTTTTGGTAAACTAAGAGATGGGAGCATTCTACATTTGCCTCAAAATACTATATTTAACTTCCCTTGTGTACTAATCCTAATTCTTTTAGAAGCAATCCATATGGATAGAATGCACTATTAGTCAATTCCCTTTTTAGTATGACTTCATAGTCATGGATGTCTAAAAAGATCAACTCATTAGAGAGCTTATCAACTCATTAGAGAGCTTATAATTCTAACTACTATATAACTACATCTTTGAATGTTCTATGCTATTGACGTAGCTTTAGTGAAGGTAGTTGCTATTATCGTATGGCACTCTAAAAGCTCTAACTTGACACTAATCTATCTAATAAAATATGTTAGAAATATAAGAGTGCATAGTTTTAGGATCTTTTAAAATATATTCATCCCTACTGAAACCATAATTGTACCTATCACCATACCAGATGGATCCTCAGTATCCTGTTGGGTTATTGCAATTACTCCAGCCTATATAAGTGGTTTCCTTTCCACATTGGCTATACTTTGGTTCTAGGCTCCTAGTGTTTTGGGAGTCTCTGGACACTATAGTTGTTCTAACTAACCTCTGAATAGATGATATTTCTCGTCTCATCTTTTTGTTACTAAGCCATTTAAATTTATTATTACTTTGGCTCAATGCAAACAAATTAGGGAAGTTTTGGGATCTCTACTCCCATCGGACGTTTTTTGAGCCTAACTTACAAATACATTCAATAAAACTCCCTAACACTACTAGGGCCTCCTGTGGCTGGCGCATAGCCACTACTCATATCTGTATTGTTCATTTAAGGATAAAAAAATTCCATTGGTGGTTTTGCCAGTGTTAACTATTTTGGATGGGGTTAATTCATAAAGGAAAAACATTTACTAATCCATCCCTATGCTCGGTCACTCGAGCTGAAGGTACTTTAAGTGCTAGAGCTTTTTGTATGGCTTTGGGACTACTAAGGTTTCATCGGTGCATAATGTTGTGAACTTAAAGATAAACTATATAACAATGAAAAATAATAAAACCTTCCAGGTTGCCCTTTTCACAAAACCATATAAAACCACATTATGAAATCATAACATGTATATAGACAACTCTATTTCAAAACCATGCGTTGTTACCACCTGAAAGGACCCATCTTGGAGTTCTTCTTCTAAAACCTAAGTGGAGCCCTCCCGGGGACCCTACGATAGCCATCCAATCGATATCTAACTCAACCAAAGGGTTCTCGTAAAGTCAACCTATTCAACTGTTAAAAACCTTTTATACTCTAAAGTTAAAAGCACAAAAAATAATGGAAAACTTTTACTTTTTTTACAAATCATTTTATTGAAAATTTTGGCAGCATAACGACTACTTTTCTAAGATTCCCAAATTTCAAAAGCCCTGTAAAATTTCAAACAATTCTATATTCACACCAATTTCTCAAATACAAATTTTGGACTTCAAGTCCACTCACAAGTAACCCGAAACAAATAATTCTCAACAATCACTACAAGAAACTTTAAAAAGCTAAAAAAAATTCGTGCATTTCATTTAAAAGCCTTTATAAACATCCATTCTTTACAAAAATGTACATATTAAAATGAAACAAGCACAACAACACCTGACGATACAACTAATCCTGCGGCAGAGTCCCAATGACTGTAACACCTATACACATACCTGGGGTGGTTTGTTTAAAAACATAAAAATAAGGGTGAGCTAAACGAGCTTAGTGAGTGTAATCAATTTACAAGAAAATTAAACTTTTTATAACAAAATAATTGCAATATTCCATACAATCACAAAGCTCATGGTAAAATACTTGTCATAATAATTCATTCGTGCATCATAACAATTGGTACTCAAATAACATTTCTTAAAACACAATTTCAATTTTTTAAATACTATTCCAAAATGCCTTTAAACATTAAACTCATAAGATAAAAGTTTGCTTTTTCATTTTTCCTTAAACAATAAACGGTGGTGGCAATAAGTTTTCTGAAAACTTTAATATTGAAAAATAAGCCAATCACTAGAATTTGTACCATATGTACCGCTCAAATCACTTTTAAAATAAATAGTAGTGGCATTATTATTGTCATGAATTTTCTTACTCAATGTAGCCCACCATAAGTTCCTTTAGTATACGGTACACTATGACTAAAGTCACGGAGTTAGTTCTGCATCGCTTACTCGCGACTGGTTAACCATTAATTATAGAGCTAGATCTGTATCGCTTACTTATAACAAGTTAACTGCTATAAACTGGTAGTTACGAAGCTGGTTCTACATCACTTACCCGTAATAAGTTACGGAGCTAGTTCTACGTTGCCTACCAGTATAAATTTTAACTTTCAAATTAAAACTCAAATATTGCCAAAGCATACATTTATGCTAGCAATATTCACTTGTAAAATGTCATTTGCATAAAACTTAGTATAAATATTTATTTCATGATCAAATGATAACCATTTGCATAAACTCAATTTAAAGAACACTCACATGTCATCAATTCTTTTGCAAAGAATTAAGTTAAATAAAACAATTAAAAGACACTCACAACTTCACAAACATATCGCCAAGCACACTCACCCATTTTGTGCCTCTTCTTTACCTACACAAAATGCATTTTGCTTAGGTATTTACTTCCAAATTTGGAAATAAGACATTAAAACTATAGTCTGGTTTAACCAAATTCAATATTAGTATTTAATCGCGTAACATGTACAATAATCATATTTCTACTTACCTCTGTAAGCTAACCTATTGATCTTTGTTTTCAAATATAACTTCAAAAGTCACATAAATAAAATATTTTATCCATTCTAACTTACTAATTTCTTCAAAACACAATCTCACCCATTTTAATTCACCATATCACAATCATGCATGATGAGTCACGGTTATGACCTATGTCCCAAGTCAATACCTCCACTTGTTCCTTAATTTTCACATATCCAACATTCAAATTAGGTTTTTAAGTCTTCTACGAATTTGTTCCCCTATGTCTCTAGTTTCATGCCATTTAAACTTCTAAATAGTGAAACATGTATAGAATATCATAAGTTACTTTAACACAGGGACAATAACAGGTTACCATAATCAATCTCAATTTTCAATATCATTCAGCTAGAATTAGGTCTAGGTCTCTTCTATAGATTTTTAGTACTATATCTTAGGTTTTTGATTCAATTAGAATCATCCAATTTGGAGATCTTTAGGCTGAGTTATGTCAAAAACATCGAGACTAGTTCAAGTGAATCGAGAACCCATGACATAATTTCATCGATCGTGGCTATCTCTCTTATCATATACAACCCAAATTGACTCTTGGATCATACCACACTAAAAACACCAGGCATGGAAAATTCTATCAAGCTTAATTTCTTGATTGATTTTCTTATTTTCAATCCATAAATTCTTCCAAATTTATTATCTACTCTATGGAAAGTTAAGATCACCATTGATCTTACACAAATCCATTCCATGCAAAACCCACAAAACTAGAAATTTAGGTTAGGAAAACTTACCACTTTCTGTCAATCTTTTTTACAATTGAAGAACACTTAATCTTGATGAATCTCTATTCAAATAATGCTCCAAAACCCATCAAAATGGCAGCTTCCTTCTCACTATAAGAAATTGTATTTTTAGTGAAAGTAAAAGTTGTCACTAAAAGCAGTAATATTAGTCATTAATATTAATAGTGTCCAATCTTTGAAGTCATCACCTCCCATCACAAATACCTCCGTCACTAATGAAATAGTGATTAATTTAAGAAATGGTCACAATTATGCAATGCTTTTATGACACAAATACTGACACTACAACCTGTGAAATTTATGACAAAACTATATGGCCACAATAACTTTACATATTTATGACAAGTTTATCGTCACAAATAATATAAAGTAGTGACAAATTAAGTCGTAACAAAACTTCATTGTATTGTGACAAAATTGCTAACACTAAAACCTATGGAATGTGTGACAACACTATATGGTCATAACAACTTACAAATTTATGACAAGTTTGTCGACAAAAATAAAATAAAGTAGTGATGAATAAAGTTGTAACAGCACTTCATTTTATTGTTACAACATTATCACCCCTAAAATAATTATAACTAGTGATAAAATATTTGTCACTAATAATTTTTTTATCAATGTCGATTACTTCTTAGTCATTAATATTTTAATAAAAAGTGTCAATATCATTTTGTCATAAAAATGAAAATTAATTCTTACAAAAAGTATTGTCACTAATGTGTTTATTATTATCACAAATAAAACTATCAATTAATCAACGAAATTACATTAGCTGTAAAAGATGTTTGCATTAGTGGCTAAATTGTCTAACAGATTTCGTCACAAGTATGAAAGTTAGATGTTACAATAATGTTGTCACTAAATAAAGAATATATGTTACAAATAATTTATCACTAATGTGTTCATGTTTGTCGCAAATAATATTATTAAAATTAACAATTTAATTACTTAATCGATAAAAATTTTTGTATTGATGGCCATAAAATAGAAGTTGTCACAAATGATACGGATTTTTAGTGTCAAGATATTATCAGACGAGAAAATAAAAATTATTAGGATATATAAAATATATAAAAATCACCAAAATGTACAAAATTATAATTTCCAATATATAAAATTGGAAATTTTAATATTCAAGCTATTACGTACTAATTTATTATAATTATCTCAAACTATTACGTACCAATTTAAGCTAAAACTCTGTAAGGTAAAATTTCTTGGCTATTCTTCAGGATGAAGTTCACTGTTGATTTGTTTCCTACAAAATAAATAAAAATAAAATCAGTTAATTAATTTATAAAATATTAAGTTATAAATTTAGTATTAACATTTTATAATAAAGTAATGATAATGATAAGAAGTGATACTAACTATTCTAGATTTTATAAATTTATAAACTTACATGAGTAGTTGGGGTATTTGATGTTGTGGCACTTGAAGGATCTTCAATTAAGGCAGAAGAATTGAGTAACAATGCCGAAAGAATCTAAGGCGAGCTCCCCAAATTCTTCTAAAGGCAAAGGCCACGCCCAACAGGAGAAGACTGAGGGGAAGAAGAAGAAAGACTCCAAAAAGGGGGATTTCAAGGGCAAGGGCAAGTATAATGGAGGCTCGAAGAATGGGGAGATGTCCTCGAAGAAGGGTAGGGTTACTTGTTACTTGTGCGACAGTTTACACTTTGCCAAAGAACGCCCGAGAAAGAAGAAGTTGAATGCCCTTATTGTCGAAAAAGATGGTAAATCTTCAGAAGAAGTGGCACTAAATCCGATCGCCTTACTTAATGCAGTTAGTACCGAGTCAATTCCCTTTGATAGACTAATGTACGTGGGTGTACAGGTTAGGAAGAAAGACGTGACTGCAATGGTAGATACGGGTGCGACCCACAGTTTTCTAGCAGAAAGGATGGTTCGAAAGTTAGGCATAAGGGTGTCCAATGCCCCGATAAAGATTAAAACCCCTTCGAGGAAGGCACAAGTAGTTGTGGGAATTGCTTACAATGTTCCAGTCAGAATTGGAAGTTGGCGTGCCAAGATAAATTTCATTATCATACCACTAGAGGATTTCGAGATGATATTGGGGTCGATTTCCTCAAAGCAGTAAAGGTGATGCTGTATCCAAGTTTAGGAGGTATGATGTTAATGCAAGATCAAATTCCTTCTACATGAATTATTGTAGGTTCGATGGTATAATGACGAATGCTACAACTTCGGTAGGACATGTTTTGGCCATGAGTATCGGGAAAGGATTGAAGAAAGGCATAGAGACCTATCTCGCTACCATGTGGGAAATTAATGAAGTCCACGTGGTGGAAGTCCCTGATGCAGTTGCAAGTTTGTTGAGGGAGTTTTGGGTGGTGATGTTGTAAAAGTTGCCGAAAACTCTTCCCCCTCGTCGTGAGGTAGATCATAGGATTGAGTTGGTTCCTGGAGCGATCCCACCTGCACGTGCCCCATATAGGAAGTCCCTGACGAAATCAGTAGAACTTCAGAAACAACTTTGTGAGTTATTGGAGGCAAGGTTCATCCAACCATCTAAAGCTCTATACGGCGCCCCGGTATTGTTTCAGAAGAAGCAAGACCGTACATATCGAATGTGTGTGGACTATTGAGCACTAAATAAGGTAATGATAAAAAACAAGTATTCGGTACCTTTGGTTTAGGATTTGATGGATAGGTTATCAAGGGCTGAGTTATTTACTAAGTTAGATCTTCGGAGTGGGTATTGGCAAGTGCAGATAGCTGAGGGTGGTGACTAGCAAAAGACAATGTGCGTAACTCGGTATGGATCCTATGAATTTTTAGCTATGCCGTTTGAATTAACTAATGCCCCTACTACATTTGTAACCTTATAAATGATGTGTTGTATGACTTTTTGGATGAGTTTGTGGTGGTCTACTTAGACGACATCGTAGTGTATAACACTAAAATGGCAGAACATATGGAACACTTGAGGTAAGTGTTCGAAAGACTGAGGCAAGGTTGCCTAGTTAGAGATCAGATTCTTAGGTCACGTGGTGAGCAAGGGTCAGGTCAGAATGGATCCGAGGAAAGCGAAAGTGATAGTTGAGTGGCAGGCTCCCATGACAATATAAGAATTACGGAGTTTTCTCGGCCTGGTGAACTATTATAGGCAATTCATTATGGGGTACTCCAAGAAAGCGGCACCATTGACAGACTTGCTGAAGAAGAAGCGAGAGTGGTGTTGGTCGAGTGAATATGTAGAGGCATTCGAGAAACTTAAAGCCGCTATCTCAATCGAACCGGTGTTAAAGCTGCCCGTGTTTGATCTTCCATTTGAGGTACAAACTGATGCTTCAAACAAAGCCATTGGTGGAGTCCTTGTATAGGAGGGTCATCTAGTAGCATTTGAGAGCTGAAAGCCCAACGGTGCAGAGCAGTGTTACTCGACGCACTAGAAGGAGATGCTTGTAGTGATGCATTGCCTTGAGATGTGGCGAGTATATTTGTTAGGAACCAGGTTCGTTGTTCGAACGAATAATGTTACTAACACATTTTTCAGGACCTAAAAGAAGTTGTTCGCAAAACAAGTCCAGTGGCAGGAGTTTCTTGCTGAGTATGACTTCATGTGAGAGCATAAACTGGGGAGGCTTAACAACGTACCAGATGCCTTGAGTAGCAAGGAGGTATTTGCAGCCCTTTATTTAGTCACAAGGGTGGAGTCTAACCTATTGGAGCAAATTAAAGCGGTAGCTCCACTAGACACCATGTACTGTAAGTTGATTTGATAAGTCAAGGAAGGTGTTGTACGTAAGTTTTGGCTTGACGATGATGGGCTTTTAATGACTAAGAATAGTCAAATATATGTGTCGCGCTTTGTTGGATTGCGAAAACAGTTGTTAAAGGAGATGCATTACTCACAGTGGGCTGGTCACCCAGGAGTCTAACGGATGCTAGCGCTCCTACCTCGTTCCTACTTTTGGCCGAACATGAAGAATGACGTGGAATGTTACGTCAAGACGTGCCTCGTGTCTCAGTTGGATAAGCCAGAGAGAAAGAAGGAAGCCAGTTTGCTACAGCCCTTATCCATCCTCGAGAGACCATAGATGTCGGTTTCAATGGATTTCATTAGTGGGTTTCGAAAGGTGGAAAACATGGCATCAATCATGGTGGTGGTTGACAGATTCTCCAAATATGTGATCTTCGTGTCAACTCCTATGACTTGTCCCTCAAATGTTGCAGCTGAGTTGTTCTACAAGAACGTGGTCAAGTATTTCAAAATTCCAGCAGATATTGTGAGCAACCGAGACCCCAAATTTACGGGTAGATTCTAGACATCCCTTTTTAATATGATGGTGCAATTTGTCCCCTTTTAATATGATGGGTTGTGATTTGAAGTTTTTAACGACAAATCACCCACAAACTGATGGCCAAATAGTAAGAATCAACGGTTTGTTAGAGGAGTACCTAAGGTATTATGTACGTGCAAGTCAACGTAATTGGTTGAATTTAATTGATATTGCATAGTTTTACTATAACTTGCATAGATCTTCAGCTACGGAGAAAAGTCCCTTTGATATTGTATTGGGACAATAGCCTCTTATATCACTGGAGATTGCTCAACAAAGGACAAGTGGAAAATGTCCTGCGGTGCATAAGTTTGCGATGGGGAAGAAAAATTTGTTAGATGAGGCGAGGGACAGTCTTCAGAAAGCTTCTTGATAGATGAAGAAGCAAGTGGATCTTTGGAGGAGATCGTTAGAGTTTGACGTGGGAGATAAAGCTTTGTTGAAACTAACCCGATATATTTGAAAGAAGATCTCGAGTAAGCAAGTTCATAGGAGTTTGGTGCTGAAGTATGATGGACCATTTAAAGTGCTGCATAAAGTGGGGAACGCGGCATACAGATTAAAGTTGCCTGAACGATTAAAGGTACACCCTACTTTTCATGTTAGTTTTCTCAAGCCTTACTATGAGGATGCATGAGATCTGCATAGGAGTTAGGTGAAGCGAGCTCCTCCGGTTGTGAGGAAACAGTTCGAGGATCAAATGGAGAAGATCCTAGATCATCAAACAATGGGTCAACACAAGAAGAACTGACATACCGAGTTTTTGATTCAGTGGAAAGGTAAACTTGTCGCGGAAGCTACATGGGAGAAAGATACGACCTTATGGCAATTCGAAGATTAGGTGAACGTCTACCTTCAGACTAATTTGACGAGGGCGTCGAATCCATCTGGTGGGGGTGGTTTGTTAGACCCTTAAACTTTGGAGCACTTCTCAGCGATCTTTGTGAGGAGCCTTATCTTTATGAGGAGCCTTAGGAGGGAGCTTAGCTAGATTACAAGCATAAGGGAGGCATGCGAAAACACTAAGGCAAACGTGGGCGAGTGAGATCAGACTTAGTACGAATTTTGGTAGAGTCTCTGGCCTTATGGAGATTGACTAGACCCAAGCTAAGGACTTGACCTATGTTCGGATGGATGGACCACAATTAATGGACGTGTTATGTGAATCATTGGATCAGGCCAGTGTGCTATGTGGGCTTCGGCAAGATCACACTGCATCATCAGTGGATAGAGATCGTGGGAAGATCTTGGATGATGTGGTGATGACAAAGAGTTAGAGTTATAGTGGGAATCTGACATCTGAAGATAGTGGAGATCTTCGAGGATAGGGATACTAGTTTTCTATTTGAATGTAAACTCTATCTTTCTATTATCTTGTAGATTATATCTTATCATTTAGAGTCCTATTTAGATGGGGTGTCATCCAATTGGTACATGTGATGTAATCTGATAGAGATAAACGTGATCTTAGCATGATCTTAGGCATTTCAGTTTAAGGGGGGATTCTGAATGTAACTTGGCATCTAAGTTAGAATGCCCATATATAGCTCATTTGAGCTTTGCTCTTAACTCACTTAAAGATAGAGCATTCCTTAAATTCTTTTGAGGGAAAGTAATATAAAGGTTGGTTTGACCGTATCTCTCTTATGTTCCTCTATTGCCTTTACTTTCTTATTGCTTTGGCAGCATTGTTTCTTTGAGTGTGCGAGGTAAATACTTTGAGGGTCGTTGCAGGCTGAAGTCTTACTTAAGCAGACCTAAGTGAGGCTACCACGTAAAGGGTGTTGGCGATCAACTTCAGTGAAAGTTCGAGTCCCAAGATGACCTTTGTATCAATTGGTATCAGAGCCAATTTAGAGTGATGGTTGATGGAAGTAATCTGACGAAAAGGGTTACTATAATATAAACGATTCTTAAGTCTCTAGCCCCAACGGATGAGGAAGTGGTTCCTTTGTTGGAACGTATTGTAGCCTCGAAGATGGAGCTTCAAGCAACTATGATAGCGCTCGAGGAACAGATGAAGGCTCGTGAGGAGATGAGCTATGATTTGTTAGTGCTCAAGCATGCGATGGCAAGGCATAAGATGAGTGTCTAAGTGGAAAGCACTATGGTGAAGGTGTGAGAGCCACAAGTTTTTGATGACAAGCGGAGTACTAAGGAGCTCGAAAATTTTCTGTGGGACATAGAGCAGTACTTTGTAACGGAAAAAGTGGTAGACTCAGAGAAGGTGTCAATCACAGCAATGTACGTGGCGGGTGATGCCAAGCTGTGGTAGAGGATGAGGATCTCTAATGATATTAGTGCGGGCAGACTCCCATTGATACATGGAACAAGCTCAAGAAAGAGCTAACGGACCAGTTCCTACCCAACAACACTTCATGGCTTACGAGGGAAGCTTTTAAGGGGTTAAAGCAAGACGGTTCGATGAGGGAGTATGTGAGGAAGTTCACATCAGTGATGTTGGACATGCAAAACATGTCAGAGGAAGACAAGTTATTCAACTTCATTAGCGACTTGCAAGGTTGGGCATAAATGGAGCTTCGGAGGCAGTATATGAAGGAGCTCCCTAGCGCAATAGCGGCAGTAGATGCCTTGGTGGATCTCTAATTGCCACCACCAATACTTCGTACTAGAGAGGGCAAGAAAAATGGTGGAAGCCGAGATGGCAAGGAGAAAGGTAAAGAGAAGGTGGGAGAATCTTCTCAATATAAGAAGAAGCAATTGAAGGGGAAGGTTGCATGCTTCATCTGTGAGGGGCCGCATTATGCTTGAGAATGCCTAAAGAGGAAAAAGGGTAAGGAGCAGATGAGCTCCATAGTCACGACAGAAAAAGGAGGGAGCGATGAAGACTACTCGGGGGAGGAGCCATCAATAGCATCGCCTATTTGAATGTTATAAGCCTTATGAAGGAGGACCCATGTAAAAACCAACTCGATGGAAAGAAAAGGTGGCGCGTGGGAAAGGTGCCAATGGAAGAGATAGGCCTTGGTGACTTAGAAAACACATGAGCAGTGACATGGCAACTATGGATGATGTGGCACATGGTGACATGGTGGATAAGATCACAGCGGATGAACATCAACCTTAACAAATAAAGATCATGTGGAAGGATCATCTAAAGATAGAGGAGATCTTCGTGGATAAGGATAATCATTCCTAAATAGGGTAATCTTTTATCTTGTTAATGTGAAGTAACTTAATCTTAATATATAAAGTCCTAATTGGATGGGGATGTCATCTATTGGTTAGTTTGATATAATCTGATAAGGATAAGATAGGATACGATTGTGATCTTAGCTAGTAGAGTTCTACTAGGATTCTAACTTAGTCATCTAGAGGAGCCTATAAATAGCTCATTAGAGTTGAGAGCTATGAATTCAATCATTGAATCATTCACTCATCTGTAAGATTTGAGCACAACAACTAATAGCTACTATGTATTCCGCTTCAATCGTGAAAAGCATTGTGCAATTTTACTTCTTACAGGACCAAAATACTAGACATCCTCTAAGAAATTGAAAGTAACCACTTGTGCTTTTTCGATCAACTTTATCACTGCATAAGTTGCATCACAATAGCACACTATGTCAAATGAATTAATTTTTGGATACCATAGTCCAATTTCCATAGTTCCATAGAGATATTGAAAGATTCTTTTGACTACTTGAAGGTGGCTTTCTTTTGGATTTGATTGAAAGTGTGCGTAAAGACACACATTAAGCATAATTTCTGGTCTCGAGTTTGTAAGATATAATAGTGATCCAATCATTCTTTTATATTTTGTCTCATTCGTAGCTTTGCTTTCTTCTTCTTTATCAAGTTTAGTTCCAGTGTACATGGGAGTACCCATTAGTTTGGCATTCTTAAAATGATATTTCTTGATGAGTTCCATTGTGTATTTGTCTTGGCTAATGAAGATTCCTTATTTTTGTTTGTCTGATTTGTAATCCGAGAAAGAATGATAATTCTCCCATCATGTTCATTTCAAACTCCCCATGCATTAATGTTAAAATGCTTCACAAAAGGATTGGTCATGTAACATCCTGTTACCTATACGGCTAGAACAGTTATTTATGAGACATTTATATGACTTAAGATAAATGCACGTTAGACATAAGTTATTTGTGACTTACATATTGTTTTGGCACATTCATACGATTGTACATGCTTTCATTGGCATTTCCGGGTAAGTGGAATTACATATAGCTAATTGTGATTATGACAAATGGTGAATCAGTGGAGATAAATGGTACATGTGAGGGACATGCAATGGACCCACGTATTATATTGTTTAAGTTAGGAAGAATCCACTATAGTTTCCATTCTTCACTGAAACACTCCACATTGTAATTCTCTTCCCTAATCTTCATCACCAAATAGAAATTTAGCAGCTTTTTGTGGGGTTAACTTCTATTTCAGTGTTAGAGTACTTGTTAAGCAAGTAAGTGATTGTTTGATTTTGGGAGCGTACTGTGATCCAGGCAATAGCTTCTGGGAGCGTAGTGTGAGTTAACCTAGATGAATTCCTAGGATTATTTTATTGTATGTATTCAATTTGTTAACTTCCAATATCATTGAACTGTGTGTGTGTGATGGCTCTGAATTTCGGACCTAAAGTCTGAGGAGTTTGTTCTGCGATCACATATTGGAAGTGTCTAATTTGTTATGATTTCAAATGATTCTGTTTCTCAACAATAGTTGAATGCCGGACTGAGGTCCGATGATTATAAAAACATCATCTGAGCATTTGCATAAGATTTTGTGTATGATCTATTCAGTATTTGATGCATTTCATAAAATGCATGCTCAGATAAAGGCATTGTGACTTGAGATGCCAGTTAGAAGCGCTTCCACGTAGAGCTTTGCTCCGTGATCTATATGTTCTGCACGTCGAGCTATGCTCCGTAAATTTGTTCCAATTGAGCCCTATGGGCCAAAACTTTGTATATGTTTGTGAAAGGCACTCAGTCACAACAATAAGAACGAATATGAGTCTCATGCATATCTCATGCAAGTACGTGCGCAATATTTGAACGATATGCAAATTTAAATGGATGATCATATGTTCTGCCATGTAAAGTTAGTTTCTGAATAAATGCTTATCTATTTAAATGAATAATTGTGATATATGTGTTGTATTTGTTTAATCCGGTGAATTCATCAATTATGGTTCACTCATTGAGTTCGCAAAACTCATCAAAACTGAGGTGCGAAGTAACCAACCGCAACCTCAAGCTAGGGTTTACGCCATTACCAGACAGGAGGCACAGAACTCTCCAGATGTGGTAGCAGGTGTGTTGAATGTTTTTAATTTTGAAACATATGCTCTGGTAGATCCAGGATCTACACATTCATTCATCTCCCTGCATCTGGCATCTAAATTGAATTGTGAATGTGAGATACTGAAATGTGGTATGGTAGTGAATACTCCGGTTGGTAGCACAACAATGATTGGTGAGATATGTAAGAAGTGTATAATTAGGATTGATCAAGCAGAATTAGAAGCTGATTTGATCATTTTGCAACTGAAAGAGATAAATCTCATCTTAGGCATAGACTGGCTCACTGCTCATAGGACAGTGATGAATTGTTATACTAAGAAAGTAATGCTTGAATCCCCTAATCAGCTAAGGGTGGTGTTTCGGGGAGTTAGTCAGGCAGTGCTAGCCCGACTAATTTCATTTTTGAGTGCTTTGAGATTGATCTGAAGTGGATGTGAGACTTACCTAGCCCATGTGGTGGATACTTGGAATGATCAAACCATTCAGGACATTCCAGTTGTTAGGAAATTTCTGGATGTGTTTTCGACTGACCTACCGAGATTATCCCTAGATAGGGAGATGGAGTTCACCATTGATATTGTTCCAGTTGTTGCTCTTATATCAATTCCACTATATAGGATGGCGCCTGTTGAACTAAAGGAACTAAAAATCCAGCTGTAGGAGTTGTTAGATAAGGGTTTCATCAGGCCTAGTGTGTCACCTTGGGGAGCTCTAGTACTATTTGTAAAGAAGAAGGATGGAACTCTGAGATTATGTATAGATTACCGACAGTTGAATCGGATAATAGTTAAGAATAAATATCCACTGCCGAGGATAAATGATTTATTTGACTAATTACAAGGGGCTCAAGTGTTCACAAAGTTAGACTTGAGATCAGGATATTACCAGCTAAAAATAGCTGAGGCAGATGTTCCAAAGAGTGCATTTAGGACCAGATATGGGAACTTTGAGTTTTTGGTAATGTCATTTGGACTGACTAATGCTCCAGCAGCTTTTATGACATTGATGAATAAGGTATTTCAACCTTATTTAGAACAGTTTGTAATTGTCTTTATTGATGACATTTTGGTGTACTCGAAGTGTAGAGAAGATCATGTGGCACATATGAGAATGATTATTCAGACAATGAGAGAGAAACAGTTGTATGCTAAGTTCAGTAAATGTGAATTTTGGCTTGATCAAGTTGTATTTTTGGGTCACGTTGTGTCTGGTCAGGGCATTGAGGTTGATCCAAAGAAAATATAAGCTGTAATGAAATGGGAGACTCCAAAGAATGTGTCCGAGATCCAGAGTTTCTTTGGTTTAGTTGGGTATTACAGAAGGTTTGTCGAAGGATTTTCAATGATTTTAGCCCCTCTGACAAAACTTCTAAGAAAGAATGTGCCTTTTAGATAGAGTAACAACTATCAAATGAGTTTTGAGGAGTTAAAACATCGATTAACTTAAGCACCTGTGTTAGCTATCCCATCAGGTTTTGGAGGTTATGTTGTGTATAGTGATGCTTCGCATCAGGGTTTAGGTTGTGTTCTGATGTAGCATGGTAAAGTAATAGTATATGCATTGAGACAATTGAGGCCCTATGAATTCAATTATCCAGTTTATGATCTGGAACTTGCTGCAGTAGTATTTGCTTTGAAAATTTGGAGACATTATCTGTATGGAGAAACTTTTCAGGTGTTCACTGATCATAAGAGTCTGAAGTATTTGTTGAGCCAGAAAGAGTTGAATATGAGGCAAAGGAGATGGATAGAATTGTTGAAGGATTATGATTGTACAATTGAATATCATCCTGGCAAAGCCAATGTGGTGTCTGATGCATTAAGTCAGAAGTCCAATAGCAATGTGGCTCAAGTACAATTATTGAAGTTACCTAGCTTAATTCAGTTGAGGGCACTGAATGTTGAACTAAATGTGGAGCAAGATAATACATTGATAGCTACATTGAAATTGAGACCTGTGTTGCTTGAAAGGATCAAAGAGGCTCAGATTAGAGATCCAGATTTAGTGAAGTTAATTGAGAAGGAGAAAGTGAATCCAGATTCTGAGTTTGAAGTGAGAGATGGTATTTTGAGGTTAAAGCAAAGACTATGTGTGCCTAATGTTGATAATTTGAGGAAAGAAATTTTAGAGGAAGCTCACTTAGCAGCTTATGCTATGCATCCTGGTACTACCAAGATGTATAACACGTTGAAACAACATTATTGGTGGTCCGGCATGAAAAAGCAAGTAGCGGAATTTGTTTCTACATGTATAACTTGTCAACAGGTAAAAGCTGAGCATCAGGCTCCAGTGGAAAAACTATATTCGTTAACTATTCCGGAGTAGAAATGGGAACAAATCACACTGGATTTCATTATGGGTTTGCCGAGGACTTCAAGGCAATATGATGTCATTTGGGTCATTGTGGATAAACTAACCAAATCGACTCATTTCTTTCCAGTGAGAGAAAATTTGTCACTGGATCAGTTAGCTCAGTGATATGTAAATGAGATTGTGAGGTTACATGGGGTTCTAGTGTCGATAGTGCCGGACAGGGATCCTAGATTTACCTCGAGATTTTGGAGTAGTTTACAGACAACTTTAGGCACTAAACTAAATTTCAGTACAACTTTTCATCCTCAGACAGATGGTCAGAGTGAGAGAACAATCAAGATTGTTGAGGATATGCTCAGAGCTTGTGTTTTGAAGTTTTAGGGAGCGTGGGATAAATACATAGCTTTGATTGAATTTGCTTACAATAATTAGTATCACAGTAGTATCAGTATGGCTCCATATGAGGCATTGTACGGCAGGAAATGTCGTTCACCTTTATATTGGGATGAAGAGGGTTTAAGAATTGTTGAAGGTCCAGAGTTGATTCAGGATACTGTTGATAAGGTAAAGTTGATCCGTA
>JANQBM010000008.1:37833888-37873561 GCA_025594535.1 Erythroxylum domingense
CTTCATAGTCATTGATATCTAATACGATAAACTCATTAGAAAGCTTTTAAATCTAACTACTATGTAACTACCTCTATGAACGTTCTACGCTACTGGCGTAGTTTTAGTGAAAGTAGTTATTATCATATGGCACTCTAAGAGCTCCAACTTCACACTAATTTAGCTAACACAATCTTTTAGAACATACTAGTGCATAGTTGTGGGATTGATCTCAATATATTCATCACTATGGGTACCTATCACCATACCAGATATGTCCTCAGCATCCTGTCGGGTTACTACAATTACCCTAGCCAATATAAGTGGTCTTCTTCCATAATAGCTACACCTTGGTACTAAGCTCTTAGTGTTTTAGGAGTCTTTGGACACTATAGGTGGTCTGACTGACCTCCTATTAGACGATATTCCTCATCTCATCCTTCTATTACCAAGCCATTTAAATTTATTATTATTATCCTGATCCAACCAAATTAGGGAACTTTTAGGGTCTCTACTCTTATTAGACGTTTTTGCGCCTAACTTATTTATACACTCAATCAAACTCCCTGACACTACTAGGGCCTTCTGTGGTTGGCACATCACTGCTGCCAGTATCTGCATTGTTCATTTAAGGTAAAAACAAAATTCCACCGATATTTTTACCAGTCTTCACTATACTATAAGGGGTTGATTCATAAAGAAAAACATTTAGTGATCCAACCATGTGCCTGGTCTCTCGAGCTAAAGGTACTTTAAGTTCTGGAGCCTCTGATGTGGCTTTGGGACCCCTCACATTTTATTGGTGCATAATACTGTGAATTCAAAGATAATCTATATAACAATGAAAAAAAACAAAAGTTTCTAGGTTTCCTTGTTCACAAAACCATATAAAACCACATTATGAAATCATAACACGTATAGAGACAACCCTATTTCAAAATAGGCTCTGATACCACCTAAAAGGACCCATCCTGGAGTTCCCCTTTCGGAACCTGAGTGGAACCCTTCTAGTGACCCTACAGTAGCCCTCCAATCGTCATCTAACTCAACTGAAGGGTTCCGCAAAGCCAAGTCATTCAATATTAAAAACCTTTTATACTTTGACTTTTACAAGCGTGGAAAATAATGGGAATTTTTTTAAAAACGTTTTATTAAAAATTTCGATAGCATAATAACTACTTTTATAAGATTTCTAAATTTCAAAAACTAGTATAACACCTTTTAAAACGCTTCTATATTCACACCAAGTTCTCAACTACAAATTATGGACTTAAAGTCCACTCATAAGTAACCCCAAACAAATAACTCTCAACAATCACTACAAGAAACTTTTAAAAGCTAAAACATATTCAAGGATTTCATTTAAAATCATTTATAAACATCCATTCTTTACACAAATGTAAATATCAAAATGATAGAAGCACAACAGGACCTGATGATACAACTAATCTTATGACGAAGTTCCAATTACTACAGCACCTGTACAGACACCTGTGGTGGTTTGTTAAAAAACATAAAAATAGGGGTGAGCTAAAGGAGTTCAATGAGTGTAATTATTTTACTCAAATTTAACTTTTTATAACAACATAATTAAAATATTTCATACAATCATAAAGCTTATGGTAAAAAATTTTCCATAACAATTTATTCATGCATCATCAAATATGGTAATAACATAACACTTCGTAAAACAAAATTTCAATTTAACAAAAAACCACTTCAAAATAAATTAAACTCATCATATAAAAGTTTCATTTCCCATTTTCCTTAATTAATAAATATTGGTGGCAATAAGTTTTTTGAAAACTTTAATACTAAAAAATAAACCAACCACTAGCAGGTACTATATGGTACCTCTCAAATCAAGTTTAACATAAATAGTGGCGACATTACTATTTTCAGGACTTTCCTTACTCATCATAACCCACCACAAGTTTCTTTACCATACGGTACACTAGGCATAAAGTCACGGAGTTGGTTATGCATTGCTTACCCGTGACTGGTTAACCACAATTTACGAAGCTGGTTCTGCATCACTTACTCGTAATAGGTTAACTGCTATGAACCAGTAGTTAAGGAGCTGGTTCTGCGTCGCTTACCCGTAATAAGGCATGGAGCTAGTTCTACATCGCTTACCCGTGACTGGTTAATCATTATTTACGGAACTAGTTCTACATCGCTTACCGTAATAGGTTAATCGATAAAAATATACCAGTATAATAACATGTATAAAGTCTACCGATATACCACAGGCAAAAGCAACTCTTACATTTACGACTCATCTTATTTTCTAAATCAATTATGGGAGGATTCATAAGTGAATTATTTCAATGTATTCCCAATCATATAAAATTTAACTTTTAAATTAAAACTCACATATTGTCAAAGCATACACTTATGCCAGCAATATTTATTTGTAAAATATCATTTGCATAAAACTCAGTATAAATATTCATTTCTTGATCAAAAGAAAATCATTTGTATAAACACAATTTAAAGAACACTCACATGTCATCAATTCTTTTACAAAGAATTAAGTCATATAAAACTGTTAAAATACACTCACATGTCATCAATTCTTTTGTAAATAATTTAATATATAAAACAATTAAAATACACTCATAACTTGCTAGTCTTTATAAATAGAAATCATTTGCATAAAATCAATTTAAAGAACACTCTTATGTTATCAATTCTTTTGTAAATAGTTTAGTCATATAAAATAATTAAAATACACTCACAATTTTGCACATTTATCGCCAAGCACACTCATGCGTTCGGTGACTCTCCTTTACCTACACAAAACGCATTTCTCTTGGGCATTTATTTCCAAATTAAGAAATAAGCATTAAAACTATATATTCGGTTTAACCGAATTCGAGATTTGTATCTAATTGTGTAACACACATGCTAATTATATTTTTTCTTACTTGTATAAGCTAACCTATTGGTCACTATTTCCAAATCTAACTTCAAAAGTCACTTAAATGCCATATTTTATCCATTCTCATTTAACAATTCATTCAAAACACAATCTCACCCAATTTAATTCACCATATCACAATCATGTATGATGGGTCACAGTTATGACCCATCTCCAAAATCCATACCTTCACTTTTTCCTTAATTTTCACATAGTAAACATTCAAATTAGGTTTCTAGGTCTTCTAGACATTTCTTCCTTTAAGTCTTTAGTTTCTATATCAACAAGAATTATGCAACTTAAACTTCTAAATCATGAAAAATGTACCAAATATCACAAATTGTTTCAACACAGGGGCAGTATCAAGTTACCATTTTTAATCTAAACATTCAATATCATTAATCCCGAATTAGGCCTAGATTTCTTCTATAATTTTTTATTAATCTGTCTTAGATTTTAGCTCCAATTTGAATCACTCACTTTTAAGGTCTGTAGGCTGAGTTATGGTGAAAACATTAGGACTGGTTCAAGTTAACCTAAGACAGAATCCAACTACACATTCTTCTCTTGTCATATTTAACTAATTCTATGCAAAGAAACATAAAAGTAATACCATGAAAACATTGTTCTTAAACACATCTATCTCACTCAAGAAAACCCATAAAAATTAGAAATTTTAGCGAGGAAACTTACCACTTTTTTCCTACAATCTTTTGAGTATTTGATGAATACTTCAAAATTTCTCCAAATCGCCATCAAATTCTATAAAAAATGACTACACTCTTCTTCCTCTCTCCTTAGACAATGTTCACCCTTGTCTTCTCTTCTTTTCCCTTTCTATTTTTGTCTCTCACGTTACTCTCTCATCACTCTCACGTTTATGTTGAAAGAATGAAGCAAAATGTTTTAAGTTTTGCTTTTTATACTCATTTAATGGATTACACATATCACGTTCTTATTTTTCATCACTAATGTCTCGTTAATCCACTATTATCATGTAAGAAGAACCAATTGCCCTTAATTAGTACAAAAGACCAAATTGCCATTTAATGCATTTAATTGGCCAACTAATCGAATTAAATCCCGAAAACTTTCCACAACCGTCTTATTTTCAAATTGACAATGAAATACTCTAATCAGGGTCAATATTTATTGACTAGATGCTTTTAAAATTTTTGAATGAGTTTAACAATATCAATATCCATTATTTTCCAAAAAGGGCATTTTAGTCTATTAATTTCAAATTACCTGAATTCTATTCAAACAACTTTTGTTTTGATTCGTTTCAATTTCGATGGAATTTAATCCTAATTCTGGAGTTTTTCATCGCATTTTGAAATTATTTGGTAACTTTTCAATTGCCCAGAAGAATTTTTGGATTGAATCCGAAATTACTAAATGTCATCAAAATTGTCTGAATTTCATTGAAAAGTATCACCTAAATCTCCAAAGCAAATTTCGGGCCTTTTAAAATTCGTTAGGACTCATTCCATAGCTTTTTAGAGTCTCTAGTTTATCTGTGATCTCCATTATAACTTCAATAATACATTTAAACACTTAAATTACTCTAGGACATTATAAATAGAGCATACTCTCCAAAATGCATGTACAACACATTACATAGTACAATCATTGAGCTAGGATATTACAAATTTAGTTACGTAGAACCCACTATGATAAGATTAAACATGTTCGGGTTAAAACAGTCTTGAGTTTGCTTAACAAGCCTACTATAAACAGAACTCTGGTTTATTCTTATAACAATGGAAGGCAACAATCACTTTCTCAATGTGTACCTAATATTTTAACTAGAGATTTTAATTTTGTTTATCTCATCAATCATAAATTGCATGTAAAATATTGCACATATAATACATACAATTTCTTATGCATCTAATATATATATCTACCATATAAATAAAGTATGCAATTTATGCACTTTTAGTCAAATTATAGGCATAAAACATCAACCTTTGACCTTTATAATCTAAAACAATATTTCTAACTGTATCTAAAATAATATTTCTGTCTACTTAGAAAATTAAATTAGATTAAACTGATTGATTCCTAAATAAACTAAATTCTTATTCCAAATAGAAATTTATTTTGATTTAAAAACAATTTTCAAATCTAATTGGAAATTATTTCCAATTATCTTGACTCGTTTAACAAAATTTAATTTGAAAACAATTTTCAATTAAATATTCTACTTATTATAATTTAGAAAATTTCTTTTCCAAAATTATATAAATAACACATTCTAATCCAATTAAAAAATTATTTATAATCTAATTAGAAATTTCTATTTCTAATCTCATTAGACATAGGTTTTCCTTAATTAGAAATTTTTTTTCTAATATTAAAAGGAAACTGCTTTCAAAATTAAATAAAAACACTTTAAACTCTAATTAACAAAGTCATTGTATTATTTATTTAGATATTGATTTCTCAATTGATTAGAAAATCTTTCTTTAATAGATTGGAAAACTATTTTTCAAAAAAGATTAAAGAAATCTCATTTTTCTTAATTAATAAATAAAACACTTTTCAAAAATTTAAGTAAGAAAAATAATTTTTCTAATAAATCAAGAAAATTATTATTTATAAATAAAGAAACAATTTTTAAATTAAATTGAATAACAATTCTCTAAACAAATATAATCATAAATTTAATTTATCTCAATCAAATTGAAATAAATAAATTTAATTAAGAAAAATCTTTCTTAATTACTTAAGGAAACACTTTTCATAATCTTAAGGAGTCAAATTAATTAATTTCATTCTAACTAAAACTAATTAATCATAATTTTGAAAACTTCTTTCCAAAATTAATTAGGAATCAATATAACTTTTAATCTTAATCATATGAAGAAAAATAATTACTTTAACTGTTGAAATTGAGATCTCATCTTTAATTAATATAAACTCACTGTATTTATAATTTCTATCATAATCCAATTATGAAATAAATCTTTTAAAACCTTGACTTGATTATAATTATTGATTTAATAACTAATTTAATTTAATAATTCAACTCTTGAAAAATTAAACTAAGTTCCAAAATATTCTTTTGAAAAAAATTTCAAAAATTGAAAAACACCTTTTTTCGAGTTTATTAGGAATATGAAAAATTTAATCAATTACATTAAGGTTTTTAAAAACATTAAAATCATATAAAATAAGATGGGGGAAGGCTTTCTAGCAGTGACTATGCGAGCACGTGCACTCGGTCAACAAAGAATGTTGACTAGTTGCATGAGTCAGTGACGTCTACTTCGGCATGCCAAAAGGGTCAGTGGGTGTGTTCTTCAGAATGCATGAACAAAATGAAAATCAAAATTTCAAAAAGCAGAACATGAACAGTCTCGAAACACAAACACAGTTTAGTTCTTAAAACCTTAATTTTTTTTTCAAAATCAATAACAATCAAGCCTCTAATCTAAGTTAAACAATTAAAAAGAGGCTTTGATGCCACTGTTAGAAACCAATTGTGATCAAATCATGAACACAGCGGAAGTAAAAACTTTTTATAGTTTCTAATTGGATCCTTATAATTGATTAACTTGAATAATACATCCATATGAAACATAAGAAATCGTATTTGATTCACATTCTTGTTGAAATCCTTTGAAACTTTTTCCAAATTTTCAACCAAAAACTATTTACTTATCTATCCTCTGATGGTATCCACAGAGCAGCTTCTCAACACCATTGAGAGGAAGAACATAAGAGTGCTAGCTCATTTGTCTTTTCTTCCTATTAATAGAAAAATCATTAGGGTGATTTTGTAATTTTATTTAAATTAAATTCCTTAATTATAATTAAAGTCATATTCTAATTATAATTAACCTAATTTTACTAAAATCAAATATCTTATATTGGATCCTTAAAGTTTCTCAAACTTTATAATTAAGTTCAACTTAAATAAATTGATTTTCTTTCATAAGTTGCTCTATAATGTGTGACCCATTAGGTTCCTAATATATTGGCAATGATTATAAATTATAATTTTAATTCACAACTAGAATCAAATAAATTGAATCTCCTTTTAATTTATATTTAATTCTCCAAATAAATAATTTATAATTATAAGTGAAGATTGACGTCTAGCAACATGTCATAACCGCTCAAATATCTAGAATGTCAAAGTGGTTTGACTTAACCTATCCATATAGGGTTATGATGTATAATTTAACCCTTTCGTCATCCAGTGTTCCAATTAGACAGAGTATGAATATAATGTCTACTCTTTTGTATCCAATCATGTTCGTTCTTGTTAATTAGTAATTGATTTATAATTGATATTTGAAATTTACTTTTCAACTGTCAATTCACTCTGGACAAAGAATTCTATAAATCACTACTAATCAAGAATAGTAAAATATTCTCTCTAATTACTTTATAGTGACGAATGCTTTATTGAGTTACTCAACTTTATAGTGACGAATGCTTTATTGACTTACTCAACTATCTCCATATGGTTCATATTGTATCCAAATAATACAGACTGAATTATAATAGGACAATTCATAAGTAATATCAAAGCATAATAATTACCACACAATATACCTTAATAATCTTAAGTCTAAAGATCAATTATACAACTATCAATATGAGGAAATCCATAGACACATAAATAATATTCCATTTAGGATTCTCATAGTTGGGTTAGTTAAGTGACTTATTTTCTAATAATTACCTACAAATTAATTTAAGTATCTCTATAATTTAATTTATGAGATCAATTACTTTCTTCATAAGAAAGAAACATAATGTGTGCTAGTTTTATCGTTTCAGCAATATCTCGTCTTGATGAAACTGCAACTAGAAACATTTAGGAATAATACATAAATATAAATTGAATTTCATAATTATGATCTCATCATAATTTCAATTATACATTAATTATTCCAAAGGTTTTTATCTTTAGTATTAAAACATCAAATGTAACTAATACATAAAGATAAAGAATGCCCTTATTAATTATTTTGTCACTAATTTACAACCAATTGATTGACTGTATGATATAAACTAACACTTACATCTACATGCATATGTAGAAAAGGCTCAAGTTTAAGTTGAAATTGATTCTTCTACTTGTGTTTTTTACCTAAATGAAAAAAGAGATCAATTTATTCATTCAAACTTTTATTCAAATACACCTAACATCAATTTTAATTATAATTAAATAAATCCTAAATTTATAATTATAATTAAATATCTTTAAACTTTAAACTTTTGCACTGTGAATTTAATTGTAGTTATTATACATATGTACATCATTTTATAAGTTTTATGATGAATGTTTAGAGTTTAATAAGTTTTTTAACTTGGAAATATATAATTTATCATGACAATAAGTTTGTCAGGCTATTCTAGGTAGAGATTAGAAATTTTGGCTTATCATCAGCCCCATTATAATTTTTCTAGCTAATTACCTTTTTTCAATCTCTTATATCCTTTTTTTTTGTTGCTTCAATTTCATCTAGTATTCACTAGCTCTTATCCCCCCTCAATCTATAAGATTTTGTCGGACTCCTTTCTATTTTTTGTACATTTATTTTCGGTCTCACTCTCTTTTCATTTTCCATATATTTTTAAACTTTAGTTACCTAGATTTTTTTAACCATTTCAAATATAAAAATAGTAACAACCATAGAACACTCCACCTTGCTCACTTTTATCTTTTTTTAGAACGTTGCTTTTCATGCCAATTTTCTTCTCCTAAGAGTAATCGTCCACCTAATACACCTACTTAACCAACATCTTCAAAGACGGCTACTACACTTCCTTCTTCCTCGATCTCTTCACTAGTTTTCAATCATTTGTACATCATTGTGTCATATTTGTGTGAGTAAAAGTGAGATATTTTTTAGTTGAAATACTTTGTTGGGAATGTTGAAAATTATACTTAAGGGATGATCTAAGTGATATTGAAGTTTTTCTTCACCTTGGAAGAAGATTGTAAGAAAGATTCCTCTTTACCGTGAAAGATTGTACAAAGATTATTCTTTACCTGAAAAGAATAATTATATTGGAATTTCAAAAAGAGTCTTAGGAGTGGATGTAGGTAAGAGTCATTTGTCAAACTACTATAAATCTGTTTGCACTCTCTCTTTTCTATCCTCTTTAATTTATTATTCAATTGTTTAATTATTTTGGTTAACCAATTTTCTCATCCTTGTTTATATTGATTGTTATTAATTAAGTATATTGGTTAGTAAAATTGTTTAATTTTATAAACACCCAATTCACCGCCGCTCGGGTGCCATAGGGATTAACATGTAGAATCGCCTACCACCTACTCTAGATGGTTTTGGCCATTGTTATAATCCTACCATCTTGAGATGATATATCGCTTGCATAAAAGAAGAGAGAGTCTACCCTCTAAGAGGTGATGAAGAGGAAACTAAACTGAGAATATCTATGAAAGGAGAAGCATTGGTTGAAGGAAAAAGGGGGAATGACGAGCATCAAATGCTAAAGTGAAAGAAGTAAGACAATGTAAAGAAAGAATGTTTTAAGGAGTAATAATGAATGAAATGAAAATAAGAGTTACCCATAAATAGTTGAAACTAATATAATGGTTACGAAATGGGAAAGAGGAAGGAGGAATTATAGAAAGAAGGGGCAACATCTCTCACTAACAATAGAGTAAAAGTTTATTACTAAAAGGAAAATGCAAAGGTCTTAAAAACCTAAAAGACTTGGGTAAAAACTTAGATAAAACTAAACTATTGTAATGGGCCTAAAAACCCAAATTTAATTAAAAAAATTAATATTGAAATTCAATACTAATATGCCTATAACTATAATTAGTTTTTATAATTCAATTGAAGTAAAAAGATATAACTTTAATCATAACGAGTTTGTAGCCCGATTGAATTTTGATTTTCTTTTTCTAATTAATTTCATTTTTATATAAAATTGGGTTTTAAAAAGAGTTATTTGGCATTAAAAATTTTGACTAAACCTATAATTAGGAAATATTGTATGAGCTCTCTCTTACTCCAGTCATACTCTTCACAAGAAACAAAAAGAAAGCATAAACAAGTATGAACATAAATTTAAACAAATTAATTTAATCAAAGTTTAGGATGAAGACTTTAGACTAGGCTCATAGGAATCCAAGTTTAAATATTAGCTCTTTTAAATATGCATCTTAAACCTAATGTCTACATCAAAATCTAATTTGGACCTTAAAATGTAGCAATACTGAATAAGGACTACAACATTGTGAAGATCATCTAACTTGAACCTCAAACTAATGAAACCTTAAACTAATGGAACCTTAAACTCCTGTAATCACCAGCATATCACTATAGTTGGCAATGATGAGATCTGCCACTTGATCAAACCTATTATATTCCTTTCGACCTAATATATCAAAAATTAGGTATTATTACCTAAAAATGAAAAAATACCTCAAAGATCACTATTTGAACTGCATCATCTTAAAAGCATAATAGTTTAAGAGAAGTTTTGTATATTATTGTTATTTATAAAATACGTACGAGAAAGACTTTATTTATAGAGTTATAAGTATATGAATACAAAATAATCAAGATATTAATTATAATTAATTGCCCAAATATTTTGCACCAATTATGCCATTATTATGCAATCAATCATATTTTGGTAACATTATATTGTAATTAGGAATTAAGCTTTCAAGAAGATGATAGTTGTTTGATCATGAGATGTTACAAAGATATAAGAGATAATTCCTTACTATAGATGATTACAAATAAAGTGACAATTGTTCTTAATATATTTTTATCTCTTATGAAATATATCATTATAATTAATTTGAATGGCACTATGATTATCACAATAAATAATAATGGTTAATAAATGTTTAATTCTCATGTCTTGTAATAACCAACATAAGTGAAGATGTTTAGAAGATAATTGGAAAGGCTTAAGTATTCAACCTTAATACTAGAACAATCTACAACTAGTTATTTTTTACTCTATGAGATAAGATAATCACTAAGAAAGAAACAGAATTCATATATAGAGTGTCATTAGTAGGATCTTCAACCTAATTAACATCATCATATAAGGAGCTCCAAGAAAGTGGATGATGGAAATGGGATACTATAAAATTGAGTATATTTAACATAGTGCACAATATGAAGTACCGTAATATAATGAGTGGTTTAGGAGCTGTCATAAATTGACTAATAATGCAAACTACATAAGTTATATCAAGATGAGTAAATGAAAATTATAACAAAATCTCCACCATTTTTCAATAAAGGTAAATTTTTGGCATTTATTAGTATGAGACACACAACACTCTCAATAAAAGTGGAAGTAATTTTGTCATCACTTATACCTATGCACGATCAAATAGTAGTAGCACATGTTTGTTAAGAGAGATAGTAGTTAGAATCATTATAAAGGATTTATACTCTAAGAAAATAGGCTATATATCCAAGATCTTTCATCATGAAGTGTTGCTTGAGTTATTTTTTCATTCATATAACACCACCAAGCTTATTGCTAATAATGACCATATCATCTACACAGAGTAATAAGAGAGAAAATTAATGCTAAATTTAGCAAATTATGCTCGAAGAGCTTGTTTGAATATATAGAGCCTTTTTAAAGTGACATAAAGTATTTGGAGGATAATAATAATAATCTAAAAGTGGCTTCATAAATATTAGTTTATAAAAGTCACCATTGATATAGGAACTTTTAGCATCTATTGATTTATAGCCTATTTGCAAGTGTATAGAGCCAATTGTAGCAAGTCACTAAAATTATAGTAAATAATGTTTATTAAACTTAACCTAATAATAAAATTAAGAAGATAAGATTTATTGAAGGATAATTGAATTACTAAATTAAAAAATGACAATTAAACTAGTAAAAATAAATCAATGAGATAAAATTATGGTTCAAAATTCACTTAGGTAGAATTCTAATTATCATGTAAGATTTATTATTATGCTAAAATAAAAATTAATATAATATATTTATGCCTTCTTTTGAGGCATATAGGTATATTCAATTAGGTAACTACCACCTCTCAATGTGTAATTCAACTTATTAAGAATGTTTAATCTTTTTATTATCACAATAGTCTAAGATACTTTTATTCTTTATATCTAAGGTGTTTATTTTACTAGTATATGGATCCTAATTCACCTTTTGGTCCTTTACACAATTTCTAAGATTGAACTTATAGTGATGCGCCATAAATTCAACAATTAAGAAGAATAGAATAAATTTAACTAAGAAATAATCAAACCATTCATTAAATAATTAAAGAATACATCCTATGCTACATCCATAAACCTAACTTAGATATATAGCCACTCAACATAAGAAGAGAAAAAAAAACCAAAGAAAATCATTTTTAACATAAGAGAAAGAATGAAGAAAAAGATTAAAGTTGTCATGGTCTCTTATCTTACTCCCCATCTTCCTTAATGCTAAGAAATACCTAAAACAATGAAAACTCAAGGTGGTCATCCTTAAAATGTCCCTTATGTTAAACCTATTAAAATATTTATAGTTAAGGTTTCAAATTGAGTCTTAAGTTACTTGAACTTATGATGTTTATGTGCCTTTGAAAATTGTGCACGAGAACTAACATCCATTTTGTTCTAGAATTTTTTATGGTTACAAAATTGAGTCTTGAGATACTTGAACATATGATTTTTGTGTGCTTTCGAAAATTATGCACAAGAACTAATATCCATTTTGTTCTAGAATTTTTTTAACCTTAAGTTAGTATATAACTAGCGCTTAACACCAAATTGGAACCAATGATTTTATTTTGTAACTTTCTGCATAAAAGTATGACAAGTATGACTCTAGTTTCATATACCACTCTTATTCCAATCTTCTCAACTTTTTTCATTTAATGTATAATCAACTTCTATCTTTTTCATCATTTTTAGATCTAGTTATGTTTTCTCTACTAACCTTTTCAATTTATTAACATCTTGGAGCTGAAATTGACTTCCAATGTATTCTATAAAGTAGTTTTCCTTTGAGTTAGCTTTGAATTAACTTTAATCTCTCCTCAATTGGATAACTATATAGAAATTTAAGCTCAAATCTAAAATTTTTCTTCAAAATAGTTACCTACAAGACAATGAACTAAACATAAGAAATCATTGTATAATCCATATAAAACATATCATAAAGATGTCAAATTATAACTAATTTAACCTATAATAACATGTAAAATGTAGACTTATTATCTATTTGAAACAATTTTCATTTCTTAAAGACAATAGTAAGTATAAGGCAACGAGCTAAAGAGAGATGGGACATGGGAGAAAAGGTCTCCTCATAATATATACCATATTCTTGAGTAAATCCTTTAATAACAAGTCAAGCTTTATAAACCTAAGATTTTAACCAAATTTCAATTTAGAGCTTCACATTCTAACATGTACGAAAAGAACCCTGACACCTAAAAATGTTCAAAAAGAACCTTGATTTAAAATCTCCGTTAACTATTTATTAAAGAAAATATAGGTGACATTATTTTTTTAATTTTTATGGTCCTATGTCATCTTTGTATGATAAAGCCCGTAGTTTTCTCCCAACCACCAAACCTAAGAGCTCATATCACTAACTTATTTGACTATTCCTCATGAAAGAAAGAACTATAGAGTAAAGGAAGAAGAAGATGGACTTTCTTGGAGAAAACATTCTAAAAGATTACAAGTTAAGTTCTTATATTTACACTCAAGCAGCTATAATCAGAAGAATTCTACTCTAAAATCACGAATAAGCTTATAACTTAGGTATGTTGATCTACATATTAATATATAATAATCACAACTCCTCAGTTAATGAACCATTTCTTATATATTTTACAAGCTTTGGTGATTTGATCGTAAGTTTTTAATCATTGTACCTAGCTAATTAATTATGAAATACAACTTGCTTCCGTATAGCATTCCTTACCTCTTCTGTTGTGATTGTTATTGATTTTGTTGTCAAAGTTAGTGTTGTTATCGGTATAAACCTTATTTCTCTCTTGCCTCTAATGTTGTTCTTGTAAATTCTTCGACCAATCTAGTATGTTCATAGGCAGTGAAGCATGTCACTAAACTCCTCTTCATAACTTGCTCAATCTTCCTTGAAACTTTCTTTAATGAAGCTTGGTAAGTAAGTAGAAATTTCTTGGTCTTTATTACAGAAACTACACAAGGTTGTGTTGAACTAAAATCGTAGCCTGGACATGGAGTTTCTTTCCAGTTTTAAGGTCTGCAAGCAATAAACATGCATTACTCACCATTGCTCGCATGAATTCATTTGTCATAACATAACTCTCTAGCATTTTTACATAGAGACAAATAGCAAACTTAGGCTAGCCCATGTGTAACCAACCATAAGTCAATACCAAGAGACCATATTAGGTTCAGCCATTTCTTTAAACAACTACTACAAATAGGTTATTATACGGAGCCTTATACAACACTTGTTGAGATGATTAGTCGTGAAAGTACTAAATGCCAAAATCCTAAACTTGAACAAATAGGCATGAGCAGATATTGCAAAAGTGAAATGGTTACAGTTATAAAGATTATATATAAAGTGAGCCATGGTATATAATTCCATGAGAGTCTTTTCCTTGCGATGGGTAGCTCATTTTCATATGTTACAATCAAACCTAGGTTAAAATTAGATCAAAAAATTGAAATTGGGATCCATGATTTATGTATCAGACACTACAAGAAAACAATACAATTTATGATGTTTAAAAAATGCCACAAAATCTTATAAAATGTCACAGAATATAATTTGCGACATTTTAAAAAACGTCACAAAAACGTCGTGGAATGTGGTGTAGGCAAAAGGTTTCTATGACGTTTCCTATAAAACGTCGCGAAAAATACGAACATTCTGTGACGTTTTAAAAACGTCACTAAAAGATTGGTCTTTCTATGAAATTTTTTAGAACGCCACAGAAAGTCACACTCCGCGACATTTTTGGAAACGTTACGGAAAGTCAGATTCTGCGACATTTCCATATTCCGCGACGTTTCCACATTCTACGACGTTTTAGGAAACATCGCAAAAAGTGACATTCTGTGACATTTTTAAGACATCGTGGAATGTTACTTTCTGTGAAGTTTATACAAAACGTCGCAGATAGTATTATTTTTAAATTATTTTTTTCCATTTTTCGAAAATCATTTTAATTTAATAAATTTTTAATTTTAATAATTATTTTTTAAAATACAAATTTTTTAAATCTGATTTGTTTAATAACTATTCAATATTATTTATGAATTTATTTATTTAATAATTCTTTAATTTTTTAGTATATGATTAAAAAAAGCAATGTACAGTATGTAAGTTCAAATACTTTGTCCTATCCCAATCTCAACTCACACACAATAATGAAAATGACAATCATTAGCTTTCTCTTCTATCCCACAATTATTATCACTTGCTTTTTCCTTTACTTCTACGTCATCTTTACGGACAATTTTCTCATCGCGGTCCTTAGGCGGGTTGTTGTCAATATGAGCAACCACATGATCATAAGGACTTTTTGGATTCTATTTTTGCTCCTTCATGCTTTGAGATTTCCTTAATATCTGGGGTAAAATCAGCATCAGTACTATGTCTCTGAGGTATATTGCTAGAATCATCTTGCTTGTCTCCATTAGAAACATTTGTTTTAGAATCCGTCGAACTGTCTTTCGGACCTGTGATGGAATCAGATACTTTTATAGTATAACTGGTATGATCAACCCCCTTAATCTCAAGATTTTCTTCTGCACTTGACGTAGATGTTGGATTGTCGATGTGAGGTAGATAATTTGATTGCACATCACTAATTTTCAAAACTGCACGGTTCTCTCCTTGCTGGTTTAGGAGTCTAGCTTTCTTGCCTCTTTTGTCCATGCCTACAAATCTGCTAGGCAATACGTTTTTAGGTGATTTATCCTTCATGTTGTTTATGGGCTTAATGGATGATGTATTATAGCACTGGAGGATGTACGGCTACAAATGTCCAGGGTTCTTCCTTAGCATGCTCTTAATGATTTGTTTCCTGCAATGCTTGAGAGAATACATATGCATAGGAAATGAATGTGGATCAGCCATCTGAACAGCAATGAGTAAGAAAAATAGAACAAAAGCTATTATATGGTTTGGTAAAAGAAGAAAATTCTAGAGATGAAGAATACTTACAGCTAGGAAGAATACACAATTGGAAAAGGAGAAATGGAGGACCTGTTTATTTTGTTGATAAGCCCAGCCATGTCCTGTTGAAATGATTACAGTGATTCAGATTCATACCTAACCAATTAATGATTCTTTCCTATAAATAGCAGCAAAGATGGTATTTAAATAACTATTGTGAACTCACAGGAGCTCTAAACTGTGGTTGATGTGTAGCAATTTCAAACATATAGCATCCAGAAATAAGTTGATGTAATTAGTACCAAGAAAGAAAATTTAATCACTAGTTACACCATATCTACGTATTCTTACCTAAAGACCAAATGTCAGACTTGTAACCATATAGTATATTTTCTAGAAGTTCAGGGAACATGTAATTAGGTGTGCCAATGACCTTTTTGAGATCATTAAGATATTAATAATGAGCATTAATGAATATGTTAGTAATCAACATTATAAATTACACCAAGATTGGTAATTGGAAGTTAGTATAGTGTGCTTTGCATGACTAATTATGACTAGACCATAAATTTGTACAAGTTATAAACTAGTTTCAGGTCTTCAACCTCATAAATTTAATTTGACTTCGGAATTTATGCAAAGTAAACTAGTTACTATAAAATTGTCCATACTGAGGATGTAAGTTCTTCAACATTCATAATATTAGCAAGTCCAAAAATAATCACTTCATATAGAATATTGAACATAGAATGAAATTTGAGAAGAAAGAAAGTCCTTTTAATAAGTGACTCACCTAGACAGACATCACTTTCTTTAGTAAGGAATATGTTGGAACACTACAAGTCAAGAAGTTAACATGAGAATCAATTCCCAAACTTCCTCTGAAAACATAGATAAATATACAAATACACCTTTAGATCTCAATGAAGGACACAGTTAGAGTGCAGATAGTCCACAGTAGCAACAACTGAGTAAGCCATTTGCAAATTTTTTGATATGGATAAACAGTCATCATAAGATACTTGTTCAGTTGGATGATTTAAATCACATGAAGAATTAGCTAATTATCTCCTTAGGGAAAAATATTTCTTTAGCCTTCTTTATAATCTCAGCCCTGAGAAAATGAGAAGGATAAAGTGTTCAATCATCTAGTTGACTGTAGGATTATAGCATTCAGCTCCAGGAATTTACATTTTTTTATTTAAGGGTAACTTATAAACCTTGGCAACTTTTCATGGAAACATTAGAACATACTTTTAGCCTAACAAATTGCAATTTTCCAGTTATCTCAATTTAGTCTTTTATGAATCCTATTAGTGTTTCTATAAGATCAATTAAACCTTTCATCCAGATCTAGATGGAGTCATTAAAATTTTTAATTAATTTCCATACATAACTTATTATGTAATGTTTTATTTTTTTGCTAAATATATGGTAAGAAGACTAGATGATAGAAAAACATAGAACAAATTGTTTTACAAAATTACAAAGAAAAACTTGTCCTAGATAAGCTCACTTGGTATTTCTGATAAAAAACAATCATGTGAAGTTCTTTATAAAGAGAAGCTCGTAACAATCATTAGATATTCATCTAATGACAAAGTTATTTTAGCATTCGAAAATAATATATGAAGCTTCAGAAGATAGATACGTGATAGCATTATCTGATTGAGATAAAATGAAAATGGCATACCACAAATCAGGTACTCAACATTACACCATTTATCCCATATAAAATATTGGGTTACTTAATAGAAAATTACATGTCTCCTCCCTCACAGTAACCTGTTACTATGCATACATAGTCCTCCCACATTAAAGAAAAGGATGCACAAACATTTTGGGGCAAGCCAGTAAACATCTATGGATATAAGTCCTAATATAAAAAAGAAGTGATTACCTTACCCACCCAGGAATCTTTATACTCGACAATATATGGGTTGTTTAGTTTTGCAATCAAGTCCATCTATAGTACAAAATAATCCAAGAACTTGTCATCAGAACAGCTCAAGAGGATACATTAAGGAGTCCTAAAACTAAGTCTTAAAGATATCAGAAGCATAAGAATTGGACATCTATGAATTTATCTCCTCCGATAACTATGAAAGCAAGGGAAAAAGGGTGATCCATAATGGACACCAGCTGGACAATGAATAGTATGTTGTCAAGCTGGAACATAGTTCACTTGAATGATGTTTACAATTTTTATGGAAGTCACCATAAAATACAGTCATAACATGAACTCAGCACAACTTGTACTGACTTAGTAGCATACATTTCAAGTTCTCATATTGAAACGAAGAGGTTATATATATGTCACCCAACATTCTAGTAAATGTTATTGAAAAGAAAATAAAGCATCTGTTTATTGAAGAGGGAAAGACAAATAAAAGTTATATATTTAAAGCAGGAATTGAAGTTGACCTCTTAGTGAGCTGTGCACTTGAACTTGTCTATCTTCTTAGCTAAACATTCACATATGGATTCAGACATAGGCAATGAGGGTAAAAGAAAGAAAATCAAGAAAATAATAAAATTAGGGTTAAGGTTAAGGTTAGGGACAAGGAGGAGAGGTTACCCCATGCCTAGAGAGCAACAATGCTCCACTTATTAATCTCGAAACGCTTAGGATTCTTAGTGGAGGAAGAAGGAGCAGCGCTGCTAGAGGTCTTACATTTAGGTGGGAAGAAGGTAGAGAGAAGAAACCAGAGAAGAAACCAACAAAATGGTGGGAAATGAAGGCGTGTTAATTAAACAAAAGCAAATGCCATCAACGACGTTTTATTCAACAAAATGTCACGGTTTCTATTTTATGATGTTTTATTGATAAAACGTTGTAAAAATTATTACAAATTTGAGATGTTTTCATAAAACGTCCCGAAAATTCGAACTTAAGTCTTCACAATCTGCGATGTTTTATCAATAAAACGTCGTGGATTGTGTTATTTTCTTATAGTGAGACACTAAAGTGATAAGACTAGATATTATACTTGGTTTTAGCCAAAAGGTCGAGAAAGATATGACTTTTGCAATCGTTAGTACCATTCTTTCTCACTTATAGATGCAAGATCTATATAGGAAAGTGAAGGAAAAAGAGAAAAATAATTATTTCATAAGGAAATTCGAGATGGTATGTTTCATGGATTCTTTTACTGATTCAACTATGGAAATGATAAAACAAATGAAACTAGAAGTAAAAAAAGGGAAAAAAGAGAAACAGTAGCTAAACTTTTTTCTAGATCAACAAATTTTCTTTTTTTATATACTTATCATAGGACCCACAAAAAATTAAAAATAATGCCACATGTATTTTCTTTAATGGAGATTTAATGGAGATGTTAAGAGGGGATTCTTTTTGAACTTTTTTGAAATGTTAAGGTTCTTTTTGTATGCAATAAAACCTTAGGGTCTAAATTGAATTTTAGTTAAAACCTTAGGTCCATTTCAACCCTTTTGCCTTACATCATTCTATATTGCCATCTACCTTTGTCGTAATCTTATAGACCTATTTATATCCCACAAAAGTCTTACTTGGGTGAAGTGGGATTTGATACAAAATATGACTTTTCTTTAATGCATACAATTCTTCTTTCATAGTTTGCTACTATAAAGGATCAACACTAGCTTTTTTATATTTCTTGGGTTCACAAAGGTAAATGATAATTGAGTTAATACAGTTATGTTTAAGATAAATGACAAAGTGCCATATGCCCTTTTCTTAATCTTCTTATCTATAGCCCACTAAAGCCTTACTTAGGAGAATTGGGACTAGATCCTAAATATGAGTTTTCTCTAAAGCATACAATTCTTCTTTCATAGCTTACTACTATAAAAGATTAGCACTAGCTTTTTTATATTTCATGGTCCATAAAGGTATGTGAAAATTTAGTTAATAAAAATATATTTAATATAAATGAGATGCAAAAAGTATAAAAAAACCTTAACATTTTACCAAAATACAAGTTAGATCCTAAAATTTCGAAGCATTCAAAATGAGCCCTCACATTTGTAAAACTTCTAAAATAAACCCTGAGTAAATGAAAATTTGAAAAGGGTTAAGCTTGCTTCCATTATGTGCCACATTTGTGTTATATGGCATAGATTTACTATTTTTATTTGACTTGTAGTCATATTATGCCACATGTATGTCACGTAATAAAGTTGGACTCACATATTAAATTAAACTTAAATTAATTTAAATTATTCGTTACAATTTTTAATAAATCCTAATTAAACCTAATTTTTATAATTAACCTCAATAAAATGATTATCCCTAATAATTATTTTAAACACAAAACCCTAATTTTATTTTAGGATTTGTAAGGCTTAGGCAATTGAAAACTATTGCAACTTTAGTCTAGTCACCTGTTTGAGGTTATAGGAGAATGTTAGAAGGGATTGACATTAGTTTCGTTTTAACCTAAGATTGAAGATATGACTAGCTAAAATTCAAAATGTGACAAAAAATTCAATATAAAAATGAAAATTCAAAAGGGAGTATTTGGAACCATTTTAAGGGGAATTTTATGTAATGGCATGAAAGTTACTATAAAACAAAGTGAATCAGGGTCAAGACAAAGCCTTCTAAAATTTCAAATTGTCTGTATCCTAAATGTTTTAAGACTCAATGATTGATTAAAAATTCAATTTCTACTCGTTTGGAGTAGTTTTGCTAAAAATTATATGAGCAAGACCACTTATCAATATCCTCCTTCTAAGAGATCAAGTAAATTTAATTAACTGGGGTAGGTATTATAAGAAGAATACATGCTTAAAGAGAATATAGATCTTATGGTAAATGGCCAAATCAACTCTAATTCTCTTTGAAAGTTTTTAGAGACAACAGAAAAATGACTGTTACAAAATGCTTTTGATAGACCAACAATGGGTGGCATCCTTTAGAATTTCGAGTATGCATTGCATCTAGTACAAACAACAACTTGGAGATATCCACATAAGTGTAGCAGAAATGATAAACTACTTTTCCATTCTACTTTTGCATTACCTAATGTTCAAACCTTTCCTTCTACTATCATGCCAAATGAGAAGGATGATGTGCCCATTTTAAGGGAGAAGACTCATTGGTGATAGAAATTTCTCATAATTGTGAATGGCCAAGGATAGGTATTTTACATATGGTCTTTAACGTATAATAACATAGCTTTGAAAGTTGTTTATATTAGTTTATACCTTACAACCAGATATTATTTGGATATAATTGGTATTTAATTAAAATTAATTATAATTTTAATTAAAGTTTAATTGAAATTAAAATTTTATTTATATTAAATTACTAAAAGGTCAAAAAGGCTCTAAAAAAGCTAGCGACCTAAGACTCTCTACACCAATTGTAAAGTTCTCCCCACATATAATATGGATACTATTAGAGGCTAGACATATTTACAACTGCAGTAGTTGAGATGAGTTAATTTTATACAATATTTGAGGAAAATAACAAAAACCAATCAAGATTCACAATTCATTCTTCATTTTTTTATACGATAATTATGTTAAAAAATTTAAGTGCTCTTATCTTTTGAGAAATTGAATTAAAAAATCTTATATTTATTGCATTGCATATAGGATCGAATCATGCATTGATTTCCTTACAATTTATGCATACCATCTATATAATGCCTACTAAGATCAACTCTGCATTAAACTAAAGATATATGTATTTATATTAAAACTATAAAGTAATATGATATTTAAGGCCACTTTGATCTAGTAAAGGTATGCTCAATCTACTTATATTTTAATAGGAAAGTCAATTTTTGAGGTATGGTGATGCATTATTAGAAAAATCTCATAAGACACTTATTTATCTCAATTCTACATGTAAAGATGGTAAAACAGAATGCACAAAATTTTAAATACATGCTATTAGCATGACAGTATCACAAACTTATAAAATGCTCAATGGTTCCTTAATTATAGGAAAATGTGACAAGCTAAGGCCAACTATATTCTTCAATGCATATGGAAAAAGATTGGTCAATATGTACTGCTCAATATAGCCTGGCTACTCTAAAACTAAAAATGCTTAGTTGTATAATAGTCAATGTCTCAAAGTTATAGAAAAAGAAAAAAAGGAGAAGCTAATTACAACTTTTAAGTTATAATCTTCAGCATCATCCTTAAGAATAAGCAATCTCTAAGTTAATGATTCACAAATTTTCATAAAATTTCTTCTTAACCAATCATAAATTAGAAAATAAAAAAATATGTATCATATATATATGAAACAACTATTTGCTAAATAAAAACATAATAGGTTAAAATAATATTCTAGATTGGGCATAGCTCTTTATCTTGTCCTTTAAAAGACAAAGAAAATATTTATAAATACTTGAATATTTGAAGAAAGTATAGAGTATTATTCACCTACATTTTATTTGTATAAAAGAGATAGTTTAGAATATGATTATTAGTACTACTTTTAGAAATGGATAGAGAAAATGAAAGAGAAGAGAAACATAGTATTGGGACATAGAAGAAGAAGAATGAGAATTTTAATCTTTTAATAATGTATCTAAGAAGAATACGTAGAAATTTTATCTTATAGGATTAGCCACCTCGCCATTTTTTAAAGTAAAACTAGTGTCATCAACATGAGTAGATTAAATGGAAAGCTATGATATTTTCTACATCCTTAATGATCCCTCCGATATTTTCTTAAAGCTTCTATAAGAAATGTTTGTGATCTACTACTAATAATTGTGACAAGAAGTTCTAAAAGTGCAAATAAATAATAAGGTGAATTCAATTAGTGGCTTAATGATGAATGATTTCATTTAAGTATTATATAGTTTATATAAAGTTTAGAATTGATTGTATTTTTTCATGAATTTGTAGTAAGAAATGTCCATTATTTTTTGGAATGCAATACAACTTCTATTCCTAGAAGAAATTAAACCAAAAAAAGTATTCAAGGGTTAAATAATTATGAACTTAAATATCAAAGCTCAGGAAAATTTACCCTTTTAATATGAGAAGTTGAAGTTACCTAGAAAATGGTAATAAGGGAACGAGGATGTTGAATGATATAGATGTGGAGGAGCTTTTTAAATAATTATAGTTTTTTTTGTTTCAGAAGATTTTAGTTAGGTATAATCATATTATTGAGGTTAAATTATGTTAATTGGGTTTAAAAAGGATTCATTAAAAATTAATTTAAACTAATTTAATTTTAATTTGATATGGGGTCTTATTTTATGATGTCTCATACAAGTGGCACAATAGACCTACAGGTATGATGAAAATAATAAATTTATATCACGTTAATATTGATATGACACATAAGGAACAAAGATCTAACTTTGTTCAATTTTTTATCTACTCAGAGTTTATTTTAAACATTTTCCAAATATTATGGATTATTTTAAATGTTTTAAAATGTTAAAGTATAACTTGTATTTTGGTAAAACGTTAAGATTAAATTTACATTTTTACAATAACTAAGACTTACCAAATAAGTTTCTAAATAAGAAGGGAGTTTAATGGCTTTGACAGGTTGTGATGATTGGGATGGTTTAAAAGAATTTGTATCCTCTAATAGGGTTATATCCTCAAGTGAGGCAATTAGTCTTTAATCTTCTTAACCTGTATTTGGCAAAGGCTTAAACAAAACTTGTAAGTTAATAAAATCAGGAAACAAGTCAATAGACAGGTTATTGAAAAAGGAAGTGGAGGGTAGGACTTGAAAAGAAGAAAATTATAGGAATATTTTATGTTCCTAAAACGTGACATATCTAGAGATTTAGAGATATCTAGAGATAGGATCTTAATATCTGTATCCTTTGTGCTTAATGTCATACCTTAGAAAGTAACATAAATGGGCTTGGGGTTCTAATTTGGAATGATTATATGGCTTAAGAAACATAAATAAGCGTAACCAACTCGAAAGAGACTAAGGAAATAGATGTTATCCTAGGCATGGATTGACTTACTGCTCATAAGGCCATTGTGAACTGCTATACTACGGAGGTAATATTATAATCTCCTAATCAGCTGAGGGCAATATTTAAAGGTATTAGTCAAGTAGTGCCAGTCAGGTTGATCTCATTTATGAGTGCCTTGAGGTTGTTGTAAGGGGGATGTGAGGCTTACTTGGCCCACATCATTGATACTTGAACTGAGCAGAATGCAGGACATTCTTGTGGTAAGGGAATTCCTGGATGTGTTTCTCGCTGAGCTATCTAGCTTACCTCCAGATTAGGAAACAGAGTTCACGATCTATCTGGTTCTAGGTGCTACTCCTATATCTATTCCTCCATATAGGATGGCACCTGTTGAGCTGAAGGAGTTGAAGATCCAATTGTAGGATTTGTTGGAAAAGAGCTTCATTAGACTTAGTGTATCACCCTGGGGAGCTCCAGTATTATTTGTGAAGAAGAAAGATGGAAATCTGAGATTGTGCATCGATTATAGGCAACTGAATCGAGTGCCCGTTAAGACCAAGCACCCGTTGCCTAGAATCGATGATTGTTTGATTAATTATAGGGAGCTCAAGTGTTCACTAAGTTGGACTTAAGGTCCAAGTAGTATCAGTTGAAGATAGTAGAGGCTGATGTATCGAAAAGTGCGCTTAGAAGTAGGTATGGGCATTATAAGTTTTTAGTAATGCCATTTGGGTTAACCAATGCCCTAGCTACATTTATGGCATTAATGAATAAGGTGTTTCAGCCCTACCTAGATCGATTTGTAGTTTTGTTTATTGATGACATCTTCGTTTACTCAAAGAGCAGACAAAGAGCATGTTAAGCATTTGAGAGTAATCTTACAGATTATGAGAGAAACAACTATATGTCAAATTTATCAAATGTGACCTTTGGCAGAGTCGAGTAGTGTTTTTGGGTCACGTGATAAATGGACAAGGTATACAAGTATATCCAAAGAAGATAGAGGCAGTAATAAAGTAGGAGGCTCTGAAGAAAATATCAAAAATCTGGAGTTTCCTAGGATTAGTCGGATATTACCGGAGGTTTATCAAGGGGTTCTCGTTGATCTCAGCCATTCTGACTAAAATCCTAAAGAAGAATGTGGTTTTCAAATGGAATGACGAATGCTAAAGGAGTTTTGAGGAGTTAAAGCATTGGTTGACTTCACCACTGGTGTTGACTATTCCATCGGGAGCTGGAGGATATGTAGTATACAGTGATGCTTTACATTAAGGATTGGGATGTGTGTTGAATCAGTATGGCAAAGTGATAGTTTATGCATTGACGCCATTAAGGCCTAATGAGAGTAACTATCTGGTACATGATTTAGAGCTTGCAGTGGTAGTTTTTGCTCTAAAGATATGGAGACATTATTTATATAGAGAGACATTCCAAATATACACTAATCACAAGAGGTTAAGGTATTTGTTAAGTCAGAAGGAGTTAAACATGAGACATATGAGATGGATAGAGCTGTTGAAAGATTATGACTGTACAATTCAGTATCATCTAGGAAAATTTAATATGGTGGCAGATGCATTGGGTAGAAAGTCGAATAGCAATGTAGCTCATATTCAGTTATTGAGGTTACCGAGCTTCATTCAATTGAGAGCTCTAAATGTGGAGTTAAATCTAGAGAAGAATAAGGAACTGATAGCCACATTGAAGCTGAAACTGATGTTGCATGACAGAATCAGAAAGGTGTAGAGTCAAGATCCTGAAATAGTGAGGTTGATTAAGAAGTTAAAGGTGAACCTAGATTTTGAATTTGAATTGAGAGATGAGATACTATGGTCAAAGTAGAGGTTATGAGTCTCGGACATTGATAAATTAAGAAAGGAGATTCTAGAGAAGGCGCATGTAGCAGCTTATGCTATGCATCCTGGTACCACTAAGACGTATAATACGCTGAAATAACATTTCTGGTGACCAGGGATGAAGAACCAAGTAGCTGACTATGTAGCTAAGTGCTTAACATGCTAGTAGATTAAGGCTGAACATCAGGCTCCTATTGGCAAGCTTCATCCGTTGCTTATTCTGGAGTGGAAATGAGAATAAATTACTGTTAATTTTATAATGGGATTGCCAAAGACTCTGAGGAAACACGACGTCATATGGGTTGTGGTGGACCGATTGACTAAGTCGACCCATTTCTTACCAGTGAGAGAGAATAGCTCACTAGACCAGTTGGCTCGGAGGTAGTTAGACTGCATGGAGTTCTGGTGACTATTGTATTAGACAGGGATCCTACATTTACTTCGACGTTCTGAAAGAGTCTGCAGTAAGTTATGGGTACAAAGTTAAACTTCAATACTGCATGTCATCCTCAAATAGATGGAAAGAGTGAGAGGACGATCAAGACTATTGAGGATATGCTTAGAGCATGTGTATTAGAGTTTCAAAGAGCATAGGATTAGTATTTAGCTTTGATCGAGTTTGCATATAATAACCACTATCACTGTAGTATCAGAATGGCACTGTACGAGGCATTGTATGGCAGAAAATGTCAATCGCCTCTGTATTGTGATGAAGAAGGTTTGAGAATGGGAGAAGGCCCGAAGTTAATACAAGATACTATAGATAAGGTGAAACTAATATGAAGTATAATAAAAGCAACTCTAGATAGACAGAAGAGTTATGTGGATCAACAGTGAACAGACATGGAATACAGTGTAAGAGACAAAGTGCTTCTGATAGTCTCGTCTTCGCGAGGAGTGTTGAGATTTAGTACAAAGGGTAAGTTGAGCCCCTGGTATATTAGTCCTTATGAGATCATTGCGAGGATAGGTTGGCTTACAGATTAGCTTTACCGAATGAGATATTTTAGATACACAAAGTGTTCTATATGAGTATGCTCAGAAAATACCGATCCGATCCGATGCATGTGTTACCAGCTTAGGAGATCAAAATATCTCGTAATCTAAGTTATGTTGAGGAGTCAATCAAGATAATGGGATATCAGTCAAAATAGTTGAGAACCCAAGAAATTCCATTGGTGAAAGTCCTTTGCAAGAATCTCTCAAGTGAGGAAGCGACTTGGGAAATGGAGGAGCACATGAGGAGACAATATCCCCACCTATTTGATAACTCAGATAAGAATTTCAAGGATGAAATTTCTTAAGGAGGAGAGAATTTTAACATCCCGTTATCCCCGGTTAAGGGTTAGAACCCTAAAATACTGTATAAGAGGGATACAATGAGAAATTAGGAAACTGCATTTTATACTCATGTATAGTATTACATACACACACATGAAAATTTTAATTTTTGCACACATTAAAATGATTGTACATTCGTTAACATTTTTCGGGTATAATTGATTTACAAATGTGATTTTTGATATGAATTGTGGTTTACATGTATGGAAAATTGAATTGGTGAGTATGAGTATTGATGTAGAATTTTTGGTGAAATTTAGGAAATTTCTAAAATTTTGGGTATTTTTAGAATAGGAAAAATGCCAAGTGGCAGGACAATTGATAAATAGAAATAGAATTAAGAGCTAAATGATAGTGGAAGTTTTTATAAATGACATTTGGATTTAATGACATATGTCCTTGAAATTTGGAGACAATTGGAGTAAAAATTAGAGTTGATTGGACTAGCTAAATGACAGAAACTAGTTTAAACCTATAGGGATTCTTGTCACTTACCAAGTCATGTCTTAAACCCACGATCCTTTTAACTTCTTCAAAGACCATTTAATTGTTTGCACTTTGCTTTCTTCTTCTTCTTCTTCTTCTTCTTCGTGACTTGCTCTTCTTCTTCTCCTGTTTCACGATTTTGACTCACCGATCTCCATTCATATTGAACCTGACCTTCTTATCTTTCACTTGCTACTCTCATCTTGCTCTCTCTTTCATTGTCACTAAAGACCTAACCCTACCATCTTAAATGATGATGTACGTGGGTTGTATGGAGAGCTAGGTTTAAGTAAGATCTTGAAGAGTTTGAAGATTTTTGAAGCTAAATCAAGTAAGTTAATGCTTTAATCTTTATGGGTAGTGGTCGATGAAACTAATAGGATGGATTATTTAAGATTTGATGATTGATCATGAGTTTTTATATATGTGCTTTAACATAGGTGTAGTGTAATAATAAAGAGATCATGCTCTAAATTGTAGTGATTTAATCTATTCATGAATTGTTTGATAAATGAATCAATTATGATATTGAGTTATGAGATGTTTGACTATGAAAAAGGAAGTTTGAAATATGATGATCTGTTAATGAAGTGGTAAAAAGAGTTATGTATTAATTTATGTTAAATGAATGATAATTCATGAGTTTAGAGCTAACAAGAATGAGTATTATGATGTCTTGAATTAAGATGAATTATGATGATATTTATAAGTGAAATAAAGATGAGAATTGGAGTTGAATATGTGTAGAAAATTGGAGTTACAAGTGTATATAAATATGTTCTGTTTTTGGTGTTTATGATCAATCATAGTTTTGATTTGTATGAGTATGAAATAGAGCTAAAATGTAATTATGAATGAAGAGGAAATGATGGTGTATTAAGCTAGAATTGATGACTAAATATAAGAGATGATAGAATTAACTTGTATGAGTTAGAAGAAGTTGAAAAAATTAGAGAAATTAGTGGGATTCTTCTACTGTAAGCATCCCACGATCATGGGAATTTCCCACAATAGTGGGAACGCTTAATGAAGGTAGAAATTTTTTTGCCAACAAATCCCACGATCGTGGGAAATTGACCATGATTATGGGAATTGGTTAAACATCATACATACTTCCTTTGTATGTAGGTTGAAACAAAAAATGGTTAGGTGCTTCCATATGAGGTGTTTAGGCTTAAATGAGATCGTGAATGAACCTAATTGATTGTGGATGAGGTGATTAAAGTGTATTAGATATTAAATAATTATTGAAAGGTGTTGTTAATTGATTATGAGATGTGTATTAAGGAAATGTACCCAGGATTTGTCATTGAACATGCATTATACATGACACATATATATGTGTGTATGTGCGTGTGTGCGTGTGTGCGTGTGTGTGTGTATGTGTGTGTGTGTGCGCTTAAGATTGAGTATTTATGTAAATCTGCAAATTAGTAATGTATGAATATGTGTGATTGCATAATATAGAAGAGCACATTGAGCAACCACTTCTAGAAATTGCCAGGATTTCAACGCAATAAGCTAACAGGAGCAAACTGTAAGTAACCTAAGATGGTCTCACTTTGATTAATTGTTTGTTTTATCTCTGTGTTGAATTATTATGTGATATGTATGCACTAAGTTCGGATGTTAAATGTCCGAGGTATTTGATGCATGAATACTATATTTGGAAGTGCTCATTGTATGTGAATTTGACGAAATAAGTGATTCTCAACTTAAATTTTAAATGATGGACCAAGGTTCGATGAAAAATGAAAATGATATTGTGAAAGTGAATGTAAGTGTGATTGATTGAACACAATGATTAATTGAATACATGTGGTGAATACCATTACATGAATGCATGAAATATAAAGGCGGTTGTGACTGAAGTCACCAGTGAAAAAGAGCTTAAAGCTTAGAACGTGGTAAGACCCTCAGGCTTAATATGTAAAATGAGTCTTGTATCTCCAACAGATAAGGGAAAGTATTAATGAACCCTATATTTACAACGGATATGGGACAGTGAAAATGGCACTCGGTCATAACAAAGAAATAAAGGAATGTGAGTCTCATGAACATTTCATATATATGATATGTATGATTTGAATGATTACAATGTATTATTGAATTGTGTTGATGAGAAATGCGAAAAATGGGTGCAAAATATTTTATGATGTTATATGTTGATAAATTAAATAATGTGAATTTTGTGACTGTATAAATTGACATGTTATATGATATGGGTGAACCATCAAGGATGGTTAACTCACAGAATTTGCAAAACTCACCTAAAATTGCAATGTTGATATTTCAAGTACGAGAAAGACAATATAGCTTCTAAGTCAGTTTAGAAAGACAATATGATGCCATGAGTTAAATGAAAGTGATATAGTTGGTACACCGCTTCTATCGAACATGTGTTCGAACATTTGATGAGTGTCCAGTCAAATGTCTGATGGAAGCAGGGTGCCACATTCTTTATCTTGTATATATTTGGATGTATAAGATAAATTCTATAGGATAATTATACATTGCAAATGAAATAATAATAAGATTATAATTAGAAAATTCATATTGCATTTTTTATTATCGCTAAATTATTCCTAATAATTGTTCTATTAAGACTGGACATTAATAGAATGTAAAAAGATTAGTACATGATTTGTTTTTCCTTATGAAGGAAGTAGTCGATCTTGTAGGCTAAAGTATGAAGATGCTTAAAAACATGTTTTGGTTCTTATTAGAGGACAAGTTCAGTGAATTGACTTGATATGAGAAATCCATTTGGAACATTACTTGTATAGGGATTGCTATGTTTTGATGCTACTTATGACCTATTATGATCATAGGTCATTCAATAGGTATTCATTAGATGTAGCATGAACTATATGGAGGTAGTTCAGTGATCAAGATAAGATTCATCATCCTAAAGTAAATAAGGAGAATGTTTTGTTATTCTTAATTAGGATTGTTTTCTTGTTCTAGATTATGATTGATTCAGGAAATCGTTAGCTAAGGTAGAATGAGGTTTTGTAAATAGTTGAAAAATGTCATTAATTGAATCAATAACTAATTACAAAGAACTAATATGGATGGACCTAAAATAGAGTAGACATTAATTCCATGCTCTATGTCTAATTGAAACATTGTATGATGAAAGGAACAAATTATACAAAAAAGTCATGCACTAAAAGTTTAGTCAAACCCACTTTTACATTCCTAAATATTTGGGTCATCATGATGTGTTCCTGGACGCTAATCTTGATCCATGATTATAAATTGTTTAATTAGAGAATTAAAGATAAATTATTAGAATTATAATTTATAATCATTACCAATATATTTGGGAACGTAATGGGTTTCACATAGAGAACTGGTTGAAAAGAGTAAAGATATTTTAATCAAGTTGGACTTGATTGTAAAGTTTATGAAACTTTATGATTAAAATTAAGATATTTAATAAATAAGGATCAATATGAGATACTGGATCTTATTTGGAAGTAATTGGCATTTCATTAGAATTACTTATGATTCTAATTAAAGTTTAATTGAAATTAGAATTTAATTTCAGTTAAATTACTAAAATGTCCAAAACTTATTATAAACAGGCTTAAGTTCTAATAAAGCTAGCACTTTTTACTTAACCCTCTCTATAAGAGTTTTAAAGTTCTCTCAACTTATTCTATGGATACCATTAGAGGACACTTGTACAGTTATGGCGCTGAGATGGACCAGTTTTGGTAATAATTGAGGGATACGACAAGAAAAAGATCAAGCTTAAGAATAAGGTACGAATTAATGTATAAAATTGAGATGCATTGTATGGAAATCAATTTCGTGTTATTGATAATGTTCTAAACTCTCCTATAGGATTTTACTTTAATTTAATGTTGATTTAGTTATTTTGTGTTTATTGATTTGGGTGTTATGATTGATTAAAGTATTTGCATATTTTGGTAACAAACCAAAAGGGTGAGCTAGATAAAAATGATTACATTAGATTAATGAGAGTTAGGCGATCTAATTGACTACTTAATCAATCTAGTCGGCAATTTCATGGAGAGAGATCCTATGCGAGACCTGATTGTTTATTAGAGACCTTTAGAACTAATTATAATTGTGGTAATTCGCGAATTGAGAGATGGTAAGTTCCATAATTCAATTAGGGTTTACAATTTAAGGTTTAATGGTTTTAACTTGAGAGAGAGTAATCAACCCTATGATCGTCTAAAAGCGACACACCATAAATAAATAAATGTCTATATTAGAATTAATGATAGGTAAAATCTCCTCTCTTATGACTTAATTAACTCTCTTGACGAATTTCCATTTTGTCTTATGTGACTGCTCAGTTTAATTTTGTTTGTTGAAATTTCCACTTTACAATTCTTAAATCAATTTCTTCTTTCCATGTTCACTTGTACAATTTTTATTTCTTTTTATTCTTTTCTATAATCCTTAGACGACTTAAGATTAGGCTAGATGCTCTTCGTGGGATCGACCCTTTGATACTACAAAGTACGACCCGTGCACTTGTGGATTATTAAAGGTTTTATAAATTGTAAAACTTGCTCAACAATTTTTTAGCGCCATTACCAGGGAGGTGTAGAATTAGTTTAATTGTGGTACCCAATCATAAGAAGAAAAAAAGTGTAGGAAGTTTAGGCAAAAAATCAAAAACACATTGATTTGGACATCATAAGGCAGCGATGAAGAATCTAGAAAAGTAAATATCAAGAAAAGATAAAAAGAATGATTATGGAGGATGTATATTATAGGGAGCAACGGACTCTTACGGATTTTAATGAGCCCTAATTTAGTCGAGGAAATCATCATCTTTCTATGAACACGTACACTTCATGGTAGTAGAACCACCTATATTTCTATTGGTCTTACAATGTAAGTACTTATATGGGACATCAAGACCTATTAGGATTTCAGTAAGATGAGTCGAATTCAAAGGATTCCAAATTGGACAAATAATAAGCTAACAAATAAGGAAGAGACTCATAAGACATTGGAAGACGAATTTGATTAAGTAACAAAAAATCATGCCTCTTCTATTCACAACCTAGAGATTCAAGTGAGACAGCTTTCCTATGAATTTTGTAAGAGAAGTGTTGAAGACTCTTTGAGCAATGGAATTACATCAACGAGAGTAATATGAGGCTATCATACTTAAAAATGGAGAAGAGCAAGAAAAACCAATAGGAAATGAAGCTGAACCCCATCTTGTATAAGACCAAGAGATAAAGAAAGAGGATGAAGAAAAGAATGACCACCCTCCCTATTATTCCCTAGATCTTGGTATACCATGCTTGAAAATAAAAAAAACTTAGGTAGATGTCCATAAAGAGAACCTTATCATTCGGATTAGTGATGACTAAGTGACATTCAACATGAATGATGTATTAAAGAATCCGAAGGAGGGCGACCCATTTAGAAAATTGAAGTGCTCGAATCTTTGAAGGAATAAAGGGATAAAAAATAGTTAACAAAAGACATCAAGTTTGAAGAAGCTATGGAAGTCTTTGTTCAGAAAGCTACAAAAGAAGAGGAGATGAGGGAGAATGAGGAAAAACCAAGAAGAGATTCAAGAAGCTACATAAGAAGAGGAGAAGAGGAGATGAGGGCAAATGAGGAAAAACTAAGAAGAGAACAACTTACCCTCTTACTGGGAAAACTACTAGATTCCATAGAAGATTCAGGGAGTTTTGTTATTCCCTGTTTTATTAACAGTTTGCTTGAAAAAAGACATTACTGAGTTTAATTGGTTTTCATAATTTTATCAATATTTTCCTTCTAATCATTTTGCAATTTGCAGCTTACTTGTAGGCTATAAAACTGATATTGAACAAAAAGGGTGGAAGCAAGCTGCTCATAATTGATCCTGGTTGAGTTTCTAATGATATAATGTCAAGCTAATGACTATAAATTAACATAGTCAGTAGATAGATTCAAATTGTTGTGTTTCTAGATTTGTTTTGAATTTTAAATAAAAATTTAATGATTTGAAATGATATGGAATTACTAATTCTCTTATTCTCTTTAAGCAATTCCAAGATAAGATAACAATGTCGAGCGTCAAGTGGATTTGGTCTCAACACCTCACCATCATCACCTCCACCATCGTAAGGTTTTATTTCTAACCCTTTTCTTTTAAATATAGTCTTTATTTTTGTTTTATATTATTTTATGTTATTTCCTTCCATGTGTGTTTGTTTGTCTCCTTCTTATATTGAAGACAATGTATTGTTCAAGTGTGGGGAGGGTTGTGTGTTTTGCTTTAAGTGTGAATTTTGCATATTGTTATGTTAGTATGTTTAGGTTGCATATTATGAATTGTGTGAATGTATCAATGGCTTAGATGGAATGAAATCGATTTAATTTTAAACATAATCTATTAAGTTGTGAAAAGTCATTAGTTTGCTAAAATATGCAAGTTAATTAGGATTGATTATTAGTTTATCACCCTATATGTTGTCACATTCATTCATAATTTTAGGTCTTTCGACTAAGTAACTTTGCTAGTATTTTTTCATGAAAACGAGTAGCTAAAGCAATAAGGTTGGCATTAACAAAAAATAAAAAAAGAAGAAGTAGGACAAGTTTTTGTAAATTTTAAATAAATAACTATTCCGTTGGCCTTTGGGTTATGAAAAGAGATAGTAGCCAGTTGAGAACATGATGTAGCCGAGTAACCAGATCGACATGCATCACAAATGTGTGCCTTCACGTCAAAAGGCTATAATGATGTTCCAACTAAGCAACTTACTAAAAACATGACTTAGTCGAGTAACCGAATCAACATTCATCACCAATGTTTGCCTCCCTGTGAAAGGAATAGGTCCTTATCCATAAAAAGTAACAAAAAAGAATATTTCTAATAAAAACCTACCGAACATGTAAGTAGCTTAACTTTTCATAAAACCGTACTTAGTTTAGTTTCAAAGTTTGATAGACTAAATAATTATTAATGTGTGTGTACAATTAAAAGGGGTGAATAAACTTGACATTTAAGTTTTGATAAATATGTATATTTAGTCTAGAGTTCCTAAACGAGATTTTACATGTTAATAATTTGGAACAACTTGAATGATTATGTTTAGAGTTAAATTTTTTTCATGAAGTTGAAGCCATTGCCTCATTATTGCATTGTGTGCTTTGTGTTTTTGTATTGTTTGTTGTTTTATTTTCTTGAGGATAAGCAAATGTTTAAGTATGGGGATGTTGATTAATGTAAATTGTATCATGTTTTAGGGCATATTCTAATATGTGTTGAGCCGTTAATTTGATCATTTAGTATATGTTTAGGCTAGAATTGTGTTAGTTTATTAATTATTTGTGTTTATCATTTAGTATGTGTTTAAGCTAAAATTGTGTTAGTTTGTTAATTATTTGTGTTTTATAAGTTAGTACAAGCTTTTGAGTTTAAATATTATATTTTTGAGGTAACTTAACGTGTTTGCTAGTGTTTTAGGGTCAATATCGAAGAACGGCAGAGTTTCGGAAGAAATTAGGGCCGAAACAACGGCATCATGATAGAAGGCTTAGATGTAGGTCATGATCACGGCCTGAGTCGGGAAAATGCATAGTTACTTACGAACTTCATGTTTCGAGGGACGTTTTGGGCCTTTCGGACCCCGAAAAGACCCTAGAGTTACCCAAAACATAAAAGACTATTTAAAGAACATTAAGAGGAGCACAAAGGAGCTTTACAGTTAACCTCCATTTGGAAACCCTAAAAAGAGAGAGAAAGAAGAGAGAGAGAGGAGAAGAAGAGGAAGAAGAAGGAAGAAGAAGTGGATCTTGACGTTGCTGCTCCCCGGATCAGGTGGCATCCTATGCCGCTGCCTTCCCAATTTCTCCAACCTAAGTTCCATTTTCTCTTCATTTCCTTTTTCATTTAAATGTATAAAGTTGAGATGGATTGTATGGAAATCGATTTCGGGTTGTTGATAATGTTCTAAACTCTCCTTTGTGATTTCCCTTTGAGTTAATGTTGATTTAGTTATTATTGTGTTTTTTAGTTTGGGTGTTATGGTTGATTAATATATTTGCATGTTTCGGTAACAAATAGAGAGGGTGAGCCAAATAAAAATGATTAGATAAGATTAATAAGAGTTAGACGATCTAATTGACCACTTAATTAATCTAGTCGGTAATTTTATGGAGAGAGATCCTGCAAGAGACCCAATTTTTTATTAGAGACTTTTAGAACTAATTAGAATTGTAAGTAGTTTGGAAATTGAGAGATGGCAAGTTCCATAATTCGATTAGGGTTTATAATTTATGGTTTAATGGTTATAACTCGAGAGAGAGCAGTCAACCTTATGATCTTATAGAATCGACAACCATAAACACGTAAATGGCAAGATTAGCATTAATGATAGGTAAAATCCCCTCTCCTATAACATGATTAACTCTCTTGATAGATTTCCATTGTGACTTGTGTGACTACTCAGTTTAATTTTGTTTTATTGAAATTTTTTCTTTATAATTCTTAAATCAATTTCTCGTATTTACTTTCCATGATTACTTGTGTAATTTTTATTTTTTTATTCTTTTCTCTAAGCTTTAGGCAACTTAGGATTAGGCTAGTACCCTCCTTGTGGGATCGATCCTTCAATACTACAAAGTACGATATGTGCTCTTGTGGATTATTAAGGATTTTATAAATTGTAAAAGTTGCTCAATAAGTACATATCCTATAGCAATGATTCCCTTAACAACTTCGTTCGACAAAAAATGATGATGATCATCAATTTGCTTCATAAGTTCATGAAAGTCTTGCTTAACTACAATATGCAAAGCAACTTGACTTTCACAATAAAGCTTCATGGGTCAAGGATGTGTAACACCAAGGAATAATAATAATTCCTTTAACCATTTTAGCTAACAAGTAGTTGTGGACATGGATCTATATTTTGCCTCTGTTGAAGAATAAGACACGGTATGTTATTTCTTAGACTTTTAAGAGATGGGGGAATCACCTAGCATAATAAACCATCCAATAAGGGATTATTGAATCAAAAAGCATCCTGCCTAATATAAATCACAACAGACACACAACTGCATATCAAAGTCAGCAAGTAACAAAATTCCTTGACCCGGATTACCTTTCAAATAACACACTACGTGAAATGTCATATCCCAGTGCTCTTGTACTCGCCTGTACATAAATTATGAAAACATATACATATTATAAGAAAGTTTAGGTATCATAATGAAAAGATAAATTAATCGACCAACTAATCTACAATAACACTCTAGATCTGAAAGAGGTTTTCTATTAGCTAAGGGAAGATGATAGTTTTGATATAAAGGAAAACCAAAAGGTTTTGCTCCTAAAAAATCAACTTCAGAAATAATGTCTAATGCATATTTCTATTAGCATAAACAAATATCAGTGTGATTTCGAGCCACCTTAATCCTTAAAAAAATATTTCAGAACCCCGATCTTTCGTATAAAAACATCTACTTAGATAGGCTTTGAAAGTTTAAATCATAATACCATCATTTCCTAAAATGAAAAGATGGTCAACATAGATTAACACATTGATATGTAAACTGTCACATTGTAATGTAAAAAGAGAGTAATATAAATATGATTGATGAAAACCATATCATTTCAAAGCACCAAATGAAAACCATATCATTTCAAAGCACCAGTCAGCTTAGCAAACTAGCATCTAGGAGCTTGTTCAACCCATACAACGATTTCCAGAGTCTACAAACTTTACCAACTGCCTTAGAAAGAAATTTGGGAGACAACTTCATATAGACTTCTTCCTCAAGGTCACTACGTAAAAATGCATTGTGGATGTCCGTTTGATGAAATTACCAATTTTTATCTGTAGCAACTACAAGGAAAGTGCAAACAGTTACCATTTTGGTTATGGTTGCAAATTTTTTATTATAATTAAGCCCTTCAACTTGATTGTTTCCCAAAATCACAAGCCTTACATTAAACCTCTCAATTGATCCATTAAAATTAGACTTAATTTTATAAACCCATTTGTAACCTATAGCCTTTTTCCTTAGAAGAAGTGTTTCCACAGTCCATGTGCCAATATTTTCCAGTCCCTATATTTCTCGTTGCATTGCATTCCTCCACCTTTTATCTTTCATAACCTTAGAAAAGGTTTGAGGTTTTGTTCTTATAGTAATAGCTACCAAAAGTTTTCAATGTTGTATAGAAAAATTATTAAAGCTCACATAATGTTCTATAAGCTATAACGTACTTGAGGACTATAATTAAGCAGATGAACTCATAAAGGGGCACAATTTACAAACAATATTTGTCATAATATCTCGTAAATCAGTGTCCACTACCCAAAGACTCCTTATTCTTAGCAGATTTTACACCCCCTTACTTCATTATTCTCACAACTTCTTATATCCATGACTTTTTAGATATGTTCTTAATTGTTTATATATTCACTCCTTAATACTTAGCAATTAATATTATGAAATGTTTAAGCTACTCATTTTGGTTCACATTTGGTTTTAGGTACAAGTTGGAAGCATATAAGTTAAAATGAGTTAAAAGAACATTTCTTGAGCCATCCTCTTGATGTTCAAACTCATTTTTCTTTATGGAACAAAAAGGAGATGGATTAGAGTGCAGATGGGACAAGAAAATTAAGAATTCATCATGCATTTGCATTGTTGTGCACAATTAAAAAAATGCATTGTTTTGGTGATGCACAGTTTGACACACGGAATTCATCAAGCATTTGCACGATCGTGCACAATTAAGAAAAATGCATTGTTTTGGTCATGCACGGTTGGAAGCATGGTTGTGCATCAAACCGTGCATCTTCGTAGAAACCTAATTTTTCATACAAATGGACAAATAAGTGACAAATGGAGACGTGAATTGTTTTCTGTACAAGAGAAGGGGAAGAAACCTTACTCCTTTGTAATTTATGAAGAGCTAATCTTTCTTCTTCCGATTTGAAGCTGAAATTAAAGTCGAGGGTCTCATTTGAGCATCCCTTCATTGTGTATTATTAAATCTCTCTCTCTCTACGAATTGTTTATATTATTCTTTACTTTTTAATTTGGGTATTTATGTAAGGACGATTTGAATGTTTATATTAGAATGTTTTTATATGAACTCATAGCTATAATCTCAAATAAAATATGTAATAGTTGTGTTTTAGCAACTAATGGTGTTAAATCATTAGGGATAACGTACCATAGATTAAATGACCCAAGCTTGTAAAGTTGTTGCCTAGATTAATCTCTTTTCCTTATTCATAATGCGAATACTCTAATAAATCTAAAGAGCTTGTTATAGGTTGTTAATTAGTTAGGTTTAGTTTTTTTATTTATTTAACTAAGGTGGAACCTGGCTGGGATGAAACCCAATTTATTAATAGAAATAAAAAGGGTACAGGGGCAGTGCTTATGACTTACCCAATAATGGAAAACAACTATGAAACTCTCAAGTAAGGAAAGGATTGCTGATCTAAAACCAACAACCCTCTCGCAGTAGATGGCAGTGCAAAAACATCCTAGAAAACCCTAGATGAGCCAGAGGAGCCAATGCGCGCTAGGCAATCCGCACAGGCATTGGTCTCCCAGAAGATATGAATAATGCTATAATGACATCTTCCCATAATGTTTGAAATCTCCTACAAGACCGACAAGAATCGCCAAGGATAATTCTCTTGTCGTTGTAGGAGTAGGGCAAGGACGCTACTATCAGTTTGAATAAGCACATTTTAAAGTCCCAACTCTTCACACCTTCGCACCCCATGTAAAAGACCAGCAACCTCAGCCCCGAAACTAGTTCTGACGCCTATGAATCTTGCCTCGCCAAAAATAAATCGTCCTCTAGCATTGCGAATGATATAACCACAATCAGATGGTCCTGGCGATCCCAAGGCTGATCCATCCATATTTAAAACAATATCAAAAGTTGGTTTCGACTTTCAACTCACACAACAAACCAGACGTGAGCCTTGGTGTAACAATTTCACTCCAAACAGCACCTCAATTTTTTGGAATTCAACTGCAGACTTTACCTTAAAGTTTTCAACACGCAACATCCCTACCAAGTGGTC
>JANQBM010000008.1:37907238-37922756 GCA_025594535.1 Erythroxylum domingense
TGAACCCCATACAAATAATGTCTCCAAATCTTCAAGGCAAAAATCACTGCTGCCAATTCCAAATCATGTGTCAGATAATTCAATTTTTAAGGCTTCAGTTGCCTTGAAGCGTACGCTATTACCTTGTCTCCTTGCATCAACACACAACCCAAACCCTTTCTCGAGGCATCACTGTACACTGTATAGTCCTCATTTCTAGTAGGCAATATCAAAACGGGAGCATTTGTCAATCTATGCTTAAGCTCCTCAAAGTTCTTCTGACATTCATCACTCCAGATAAATTTATGATTCTTCCTTAATAACTTTAGGATTCTCTTGAGCCATATTATTATGTACTTTTTTGTGATTTGCTGAGCATGATTTATAATTGAATGCTTTATTTGATGATTGCAAAATATATGATATGGATTATGTGACTGTAAATTAAATTAAGTGTTATGTGTACTGGATTGGTGTATATAAATATGCTTATTTGTGTGTCTGTGTATCGCATTGCCAATGGATATAAACGTATTAGCCACTGAGCTTCGCAGCTCACCCCATCATTTTTCACTTCTCAAGTGTAAAAATCAGCATATCAATATTGAACCTTGCAAAAACTTCGGTAAATCTCTAAGAAGCTAATCTTTTGTAACTAAGTTAGTTCAGAAACTTTTGGTACTTTAAAGGCATATCAAAAATGAGAATTCATACTTTTATTTTTGTATTATGCTACTGATGTGGTTTTTAATATATAACTGAAGCAATGTACACATCCTATTTGTTTTAAAAATGAATTTATGTAAGAGTTAAAGAATTTCTCTTCTGTTCATGTTCAAATCCTCTTCTCTGTTAAGTTGTTAACTTCAGTTAGGAATACAGTGTGTGATGTTTAATGGCTTTTGGATAGATTTTCATAAGTAAATGGTCAAATTGGGAGTTTTGTATGTATGGATTGTGCTATTGATTTAGTGTCTTTTGGAAATTGTATAGAAGTATATTTTGACAGATGAGAAGAAATTGTGTTCTGAAATTTTAATGAATAAACTATATTGATCTAGGCAGAATTAGACAAAATTATTCTCAAGAAAGTTATAGCTCTTTCTCTTAGCTGGCTAATGACATAAAGTTTATAATTTTTGGACTTCGGGATTGAAAGTTATGAAGATTAGAAATGGGTGTACAAAATTGCACTGGTCATCGATTTGCATGATCGTGCAAATGCAATTTTTGCTGGAAACGCATGATCGCGACGCCCCCCTCTCACACCCATAACTCCCTCTCTCACACCTGTGACTCCCCCTCTCATACCATGAAAATTCTTTTATTTTATTTGATTGTTTGTTTAATTGTTTTTATTCCTACCATAAGCTCTTTTTATCTTTATTGTAGTTTCATTTTAAAAGTCCCCTAATTTTGGCGCCTCGTTGCCATGGAATAAGGACCGAGACCCAGGGCCAACAGCGAAGATAATTGAGTAGCCAATAAGGATTCAGCACTCCTGATAGAACGAGATGATACCCACAGCCTCTTGTCAGGGTTATTACTTGGGAATCTCTGGCCAAAGTGGAAATGTCATAAAGATAGTCTTAAGTGAAATATCCAATTAAGTAATGAACCTCGGGGGTAAGAACTAATATCACTTAGGCTAGATGTGACATAGTCAGTTCAGTGGGAGTTGATACTTTAACCATACTCTGCACCAAGTGGGGTATAGAATGGTAAAAGGACGAATTGCACAGTAACATTATCTATAGAAGGGTTTGTAGTCAAACCACTGACTTTTCAGTCAATTGGGGGTCATAATGTGTTGCGATATACAAGCAATTCATAAATGATCAACATAACTGGGAACTTAATAAGTCACACGTATTGGAGATGCAAAGAATGAGTAAATTGGTTTTGGATGGGGATCCAAGATATGAGAGATGCATGACTAAGCTACAAAAGTGTGGTAGTTTAGGGTCATTTGATTGTGAATCATATGAAACATATGATTCTTGCTTATTATGTAAGATGAAAAATTACCCTTTAATAAGCATGATGACAAAATTTCCCTTTAATAAGCAAGATGACGAAATTACCTTTTAAAGATGGGGTAAATTTTTTCATGCTAAACTAAGTGGGATTAAAAGCCACTTAATTCTCACTAACTCCCTATTGGTGTTGGGATTTAGAGGGAGGCTAAAGGGTGTCAAAGACACTCCATTTTGTGCAAAAGTCATAAGAGAAAAGGGTCTTTATCCATTTTGTGCAAAATTCATAAGAGAAAAGGGTCTTTTGTGAATTGTTCACCATCTTCTAAAATACTCTCTCAAAGAACACACCATAAGGTTAGCAATTTGTGTGTGTTCTAGCCATTCTTCCTATGAGATTTTAGGATTTGCTCTTCATGTAGATATCATTAGAGAAATCCTCCTTTGGTCTTTTTGGTTTACGACAACCCGAAGAGGTGAAGACAACAAAGAATGAAGGAGATTGTAAGGTACACATTTTAAGTTCATGTTTTGTTTTATGACATCTAATGGCACATGTTTGATTATTTATTTTCTGGATTTCGTTTTATTTTTTGCTGCGTATTCTGATAGTTGATGCATGTGATGCATGATCGAGACCCAACACCTTTCACTCTATGATCCCCCTTTACTTTGCTCTGCACTTTTCCCCACTGCTTGTTGTCCTCCTCCATTTTATAAACCCCACAGAATGCTTCCTGTTGTTAAAATTAAGGGAATCTTTGTCTTTTTATGCTTTTTTCTATATCTTACCTATCACTTTTTGCTATTTTAAGAACTTTCTTTTAAGGCTTACCTGCTTCCTATCCCTACTTCTTTCCTTTTTATTATGCCTTCTAATTCCTTGGATCGAAATGTCCTTAATAAAATGTCATTTCCACCTCTACCTTTGACATTTGAGCCTTTATTGCCTTTATCCAAACTTTAAACCTAGTAAAGTTAGGGAAGGAAATTTCGGAACTAAACCCTCACCCTTGACTATCCTAGAAGTAAGCCGTTAGGGATGGTCCAGATTCCACTTTGGAATTCTTTACCAACACAAGAAGGTGATAGAACCTTGTAGTAGTCAAATGTAGTAGTGTTGAAAGAAGGTGCAAAACATTAGAACTTCACTGTGGTTAGATTCTTCATTAATAAATGTTCTCCCTATACAATTATTCAGTCATGTACATTCATACAATGGAGATCTAAAGCTTGTCAGAAGTCTTACTTTCAGAATAGAATAATTTCTTGTTTAAATTATCTATAAAAATTTGAAGCTAAAAAGGTTTTAAAGGAAGAATCCTGACATACTGTTGATGCTCTCATTTTCTTGAAATTATAGAAAGAAATTATCAATATGGATAAAATAAAGATTAAAAATGTCCCCTATCGATCAATATGCATCATTTTCCTATAGAATACTACTTTATTAAAGGTTTACACATGCTGGCCAGTTCATTGGAAGACCTTTGTGTATGGATGAAACTACAACTAAAAGAAGAAGTGTACGTTATGCAAGAGTGTGTATGAGAGTAGCCATATATAAAGAACTCCCTAATACTATTCCACTTATGAAACTAGGGGAGAATGATAAACTTTTACAAGGATATGAATATGGTGACTTATCAGTGGAGACCACCTTGAAGCAATAAGGCATGCCTTAGAAACAAAAATGGAAAGAGATTCTTTAAAGGTGATTATAATGAACTAATAGGAATTAAAGACAAAAAGGAAGAGACTCAATCATCGAATTCCCATGGGAAGTAGTCGGTGCCAATAATCTTACAAAGGTGGAGATAGGGGATAACACTTTTATGTAAAAGGAAAATGGTGATGAAGATGATTGCTCTCCAATAATTCTAGCATGTCAATTATTTCTTGGAATATCAAAGGCATTAATTGCCCCTAAAATAGACTAGTTTTTAAGAATTTTGTTAAGAGAATTAACCTAGCCATCACAAGATTAATAGAAACCAAAATTAACCTTCAGAATATAGCATAACTAGATATATTGAGAAATAATTGGGTTTTGTATCGAATCATCAACATCCTCATTTTAGGAGGATCATTTTAGGGTATGAAAATTGCAAGGTGAGGATGGATGTTGCTTAATCTAGTGATCAATTAATTCATGTTACTGCTCTTTTCCTATAAGAAAATAAGTTGATAAATACTACCTTTTTTTATGGATCCAAAAACTCTTTCTAAAGAAAAAACTTATAAAACAACCTAATCTTAATTCATAATAATGCCATTAGACTTTGGCTCATAATTTGGGATTTTAATAACATCTTATTCATGTTAGACGTTGGAGGTAAGGCTTGTTTTAAAAACTACTTAGGTGACTTAAGGGAATATGTTGAAAGAATTGAAGTTGTAGATCTAAAGTTTGAATTGTTTTTTCACTATCAGTAATTGTTTAATTCAATCCCTCCAGCCTTTCATTAATAATTAGTTTAATAAAGAGGAATTGAATCTTTAAAATAAGCCTATTGATGTAACTAATATTAAAAGGACTATGTTTGAGATAAGGGCTTAAAAAACCCCTATACTTGTTGGTCTGAATGAACACTTTTATTAAAAGACTTGGATTATTCTTAAAGAAGCAGTCATAGAGGCAGTTCTCCAATTCTTTAAGAAAGGGAAAATTATAATAGAGATAAACAAAATCTTTATATGTCTAATCCCTAAGTGCAATAATCTAGAAAAATTATAGGATTATAAAACAATTGCTTTCTATAATTTATTATACAAGATCATCTCAAAGCTATTGGCAAACAGATTAATGATAGCTCTAAAATCAATGATAAGTGAAACTCAATATGCCTTTCTCAATGGCAAACATATAAGAGACAATGTATAGATTGCTCAATCAAAGGGTATAATAGGACGTCTTAAAAGTTGATTTCCGTAAAGCCTATGACATCGCAAGGTGGGATTTCATCCTCCAACTGTTATAGATGTTTGGTTTCCTTGAAAAATTTAAGCAATGCATAAAATTCTGTATTACTTTTATATCTTTAAATGTTTTGATTAATGGGGATCCTACAAAAATGTTCCAAGGAGGGAGATGAGTGCTTGTATTCTCTTATGTTTTCATACTATATATGGAAGCTTTAAACACCTTGATAAAGTAATTTATCAGGATGGAAACAAGTTTGACATATCATAGCAAATATAACAAAAATGGTATATTTAGCCTAGAATTTGTTGATGTTATCCTACTATTTTCTAAGGCTAATGAGTAATCTATAAGTGTCCTTATGAAAACCTTAGTTATATTGAACAAACGGTCAGGATTATATATCAACTTTTGACAAAAGTCACAACCATAATCTATTTTGTTGAAAGGCTCTCTAACGTTTTTAGTTTGAAAGTCTAAAACCTAAAATCATCTATCTTGGTCTATCCTTATCTACTAGGAGATTGAAGTTCAGGAATTGTCTTCCTCTAATAAAAAAGGTCTAATAAAGACTAGGTAGTTAATGCAAGTAAGATTCATCTCATAAAAGGAGAGTGGTACTGATCAAGTCATTGTTAGGTTTTATATACACTTACTGATCATCCAACTTCTTTTTAGCAAAATGAGTCATCAAAAAATAAGATAAAATTAGTAGGATATTCCTCTAGAATGGAATAAGTAATAGGAGAGGGCTAGTTTGACTCATATATGGTCTTAGGCACAATTCGGAAGCAAAGAAGAGAAAGGAAGTCAAAAGCACCATGTTTGAGTTGTTTTTCAAAGAATCACAATCCTTTGTATTCATGGAGCAAGAATGAGAAATATTGGAGAAAGTAAAGATAAGAAAATTAAAATGATGAAGCAACATAGCTCACAGTTATTATGCAAGGACCATGCAAGGTGTACGTGAATTTAATGGCATCATAATTTATGCATAAATTGAAAATCCATGTATAAAGCAAAGGAGATCAAAATGGCTGCGGTAGGCAGATAACGAGTAGCATCACATGGAGCTAAATGGCAGTAGACATTGGGCTTTTCATATCACATACATGTATTTAATGCTAGGAAAAATGAAAAAACCAACAATGTAGTAAATAGGAAGCATGCCAAGGAGAAAATGCAACACATTAAAAGAAGAGAAAAATACAGCAGAGGCAGGAGTGAAACATTATAGGAGAAATGACGTAACAACTGGGAGGCAAGGAGCAGGAAACAAAGATGCGCAGGTTGTAGCACCTCACTCTCATAGTGTATATTCCCGTATATACCGTCGGTATTTGAGAACATACTATACGAGGGTGGCATGCTAGGATAGTCAGTCATTCATACTCATTAAAAAATTTTCATGCATCACACGTATATTTCAGAAAACAAATAATCAATAATGGCCCATTTTACTCATAAACATTTCCAATCACCAATGTTACAAACAATATACATATCATCATAATTTCAGTAATTATTTGGTCCCATTATAAGTACAAAATACTTTCATTCAAAATTTCATTTCATTTCAGAATCATCCGCATTTACATTGTATAATAGTTATGAATACACACTTTAATACAAAAATAATGAAATATATATATAGACTCGAATTGATCCTGACCTCTATCTTTTATTCGAATGCAGTGGATATACTCCAATTTTTTGAACTGGAGATTTCCTCTGAGCCTGAAAGAAAACGTTGTAATTTTGATGAGATTTGCGAACTCAGTGAGTGGAACATCCTCGATGGCTCACTCATATCACATAACACAACAATTTATATAATCATATAATTCACATCACTTCATTAATTCATCATGTAGCATCAATTAACACTTTATTAATTTTTTTTACATTTCACATTCAGAGCAGTCAAACAGTTCATTTCAATCATTTAAAACATACATATCAATTATATATGCAATGCTCGTGAGAATCATTTTCAATTTTTATTGTTGTGAACGAGTGCCTGTAACTGTCCCATATCCATTGTGGATATCGGGATCATTAATAACTGTCTCTTATTCGTTGGGGATACATGCTCATTATATATAGTGAGCCTTTGGCTCTTAATCACTTTATGAGCTTTAAGCTCTTTTTCGATGGCTACTCTGGTCATAATAGTCGTTATCTATTCATGTATTCATATAGTGGAATGCATCACATTCACATAGATTCAATCAATCATTTATGTTCAATTTACACCTTCACATTCACATTTTTCATCGGATTGATGCCCGACATTAAACAATAATGTTGCGAATCACTTATTATGTCAAATTCATATATAATGAGCATTTCCAATGATTTTCATGCACCAAACGCCTCAGACATTCAATGTCTAGAATTAACACATTCACATCATATAATAATTCATTATAGAAATTTAAATAGAACAATCATTTAAAGTAAGACCATCTCGGTTGACTCATAGTGCGCTCCAGATTAGCATCTGCTTCTAAGATCCATAAACTTCTGGATGCTGACGTTCAACCCTATGTATAAACTTCATGCAACACACACATTGCACACACATTACTAATTGCACAATCATAAAAACATTCAATTATACACATATATATATGTGTAATATATAATGCATGCTCAATTTGACTATTTACGGTATATTTCTTTAATCTCATATCTCAATCATTTAAACAATTTCATTTGTATATAAGCCTAACTTACACTTAGGTTTACACCTCAATTTTATAAGAATATTCTAAGTGTATCATTCAATCATATATCTATCAAATATATGCTCTCCAATCCTTTTTCTGACGTTCTAAGATAAAAAAATATCCAATTTATCATTCAATTTTACTTAATACACATCATTCATCTTCTTTGAATCACACATTAGACTTCATAGGTTCACTTCTATTCTTATAACATCTCTAAAGTTTCAGATTTGAACGTTTGATGTTACAATCTTTTTCTTAAGTTATAGCCTCTATCATTAGCCTAAACACATCACTCATTTAATATCTTATTTCCTCATCAAAATAAGTACATTTCAAGCTCCATTCAGGCCTAAATGCATCATAGGAAAGCATTAATAAGTCAATAATGTCTATATATGTGATTTTAGGACAAAAGGCATAACTTTTGTTGTGTATGCCGGATTAAAGTCATTTAAGTACGTTTTCAAAAAGGACTTTGAGTTCTACAACTTCTATGAAGACCCTAAGGAGAGATTTTGCCATCTAAAGGCAAAATTGCAAATTTATATAAATGTACAGTGCTTGTCCAGACATATGTCCCTCCAAACGGACATGAACAGAGCTGGGAAGCTAGAAAACCCGAGAATGTCCGCCCAGTAGACATGAAGTTTGCCTAATGGACATGTAAGAAGCATATCCCACTTAACAACCATTCCCACGATTTCCACATATATAATAACATCATTTTACACCAAATTCTCTAGTATTCACATTCATTTATGTAACTTCATTACATGTTAATTCAACTACCATATTAGTTGCATTAAAATCCACAAAACTCTACTCATTTGATTTATCAATCATATATATAACAAGACATATCACCATCATTTTCTGGTTTACTAAATCCTTACTCCTTCCCCTTCCAAGCGTGTTATTAAACACATCTCTTAAACCTAAGTTTTTCCTCTTCATTTCCTCTTTATTCTTACCTCCATTTTAGCTCAATATCAATCATAAACAAATCATACTCTATGATTGATTATAGACACCAAAATAGAACATTTATACATATACATCCATCATCAATTTTTTGCACATAAGTTTTACTCCATTATCACCTTCATTTCATTTCTAGACTATCACCTTAATTTATCTCATTTCAAGACACCATAGTACTCTTTTTTGTTAGCTTTAAACTCATTTTAGCTCATCTCTATAACACCCAAAGCATTCCACATTAATACAAAGAAAACAGAGCGTAAAAATATTCATTCATCTATTCAATTTTCTGCACTTTTTCTACACCATTATAGGGATCATTCTATATCAAATCATCACTACACCATATTATGAATCATTAATCATCATATATATGCAAAAGCAAGACATTTATACATCCATTTCTTAATTCACGTTATAGCATAAGATCAATTCCATTTAACTCATCAATCTATTACTAAACATCACATACATGATTCATTTAACAAATCATAGAGAGTAATATGCTACTTTTTTTAGCTTCAAGATCTTCAAATCACACTTAACCCTAGCTTCCAAGCATCAATCGATCATCATCATAGAGGTGGTAGGGTTAGGTCTTTTACTGACAAATGAAGAAGAGAACAAGATGGAAATAACAAGAAAAAGGGTGAGAGCAAGCATCAAGGTCGTGAGGTGAGATGGGTTTTGTGTATGGAGAAGAAGAAGAGTGAAGAAGATGAAGAAAAGAAGCATATGTTATGAAACAAGAATGAAAGACAATAAAAAGTTAGTCTTTCATATGTAAGAATAGTGTGGGATGAGTGGTGAGTCGTAGTAACACTTGTCACTGCCACTTTTCACCTTCCTATGGTTTCATTTGGACCCTTTTAAATAACTAGTCTATTTGTCTTCAATTTCTAATCCGATTGACTCTCAATTTTCAATGAAATATGTCATTAAATCGTAATGTCATTCATCAAAATTTCTATTGCTATCTGACACTTATTTTTTCTACTATTCGTCAATTGTCTCGCCACTTGGCTTTTTTTTAGTCCAAAAATATATTTAATATCAGAAAATTCTCAAATTTCACCGAAAATTCCAAATCAGTACTTATACATATCAAATCAATTTCTAAAACATATTATCCACAACTCACAATATAATCACATTTATAAATCAATTATACCCGATAAATGTCAAATAAGTGTATGAACAATCATTGTAATGTGTGCAATAATCAAATTCACGTGTATGTATGCTATATTATGCATGAGCATGAAGTGCATTTCCTAATTTTCTCATTGATGTCTCTCATGTATAGTATTCTAGGGTTCTAACCCTTAGCATAGGAAAACAACATGTTATAATTCTCCCTTGTTTAAGAAATTTAGTCCTCGAAATTCTTACCTGATTCATCGCATAAGTGGGGATATTGTTTCCTCATATACTCCTCCGTTTCTTATGTAACTACTTTACCCGAATATTTTCTTCCAATTGACTATACTCGATGGAATCATTCAGTCCTTTCAATTGCTTATTCAGATATCCCTCTATCTTAACTGCTTCTTCAATATATCTCAAATTATTCACAATTTCATTTCCTATGTTGATAATACATCTATCGGATCATACCAACATCTCTTATTGATCAAGCTAACTTATAAGTCGATGGTCCTATTTTCCTTATGAACCAATACATATTGGCTTAATTTATCTTTTTTACTAAACTTCTTTTTATTTTGAATCACTTAATTTCTATTACAGATTCATTTCATTTATCAATAGTATCTCGACTCCATTCTAACCTTGAACTATTCTTAAGCCTTCTTTATCTCAATATAAAGACAAACGACTCTTTTTTTTATATAACGTCTCATACGATATTCTACCGATGTTATGGTGATAATGATTTGTTATGCTTAAAATCAATTAAAACTATATATTGACCTCATGTTCCTATGAACTCCAAAATGTAAGCTCTAGTATATCTCCAATAGATAAGACTGTTAGCAAATCAAACATTTGATCATATAGTCAGTCATTTGCTTCTTCATCCTTGGTTGCTAAATACTGTTTCAGCGTATTACTATGAGTATGTACAGTATAGCCTGTTATATGTGCTTTCTCTAAAAATATCTTTTCTTAATCATCAACATCGGATACACGTATTCTTCCTCAATCATAAAGTATCATCTTCCAATTCAAACTCAAAACTCGGATTCATTTTCAATTTCTTAATAAGATCCACTAAATCTGAATCCTCCCTTTTGGGCTTTTCTAATTCTTTCATGTAAAACTGATCTTAAATATAATATAGCTAATAATACGTCCTTTTGCCCAAAATTCAACTCAATGTTCAATGCTCTTTATTACACTAAATTTGGTAACCTCAATATTTGAATTTATGATATTTCGTTATTGAATTTTCTTTTTAATACATTAGATATACATTAGCTTTACTGGGTAATACTCATTCGTACATCATAATTTTCAAGTAACTCTATTCATTGTCTTAGTCTCGTATTCAATTCTTTCAAAGTCAATAATTACCTCAAGCTTTAATGATCTATATATTTATATATATCCAAAATGTTTCACTATACATATAATGTCTCCAAGTTCTCAAAGCAATTACTATCGCAGCAAATTCTAAATCATGTATCAAATAATCAACTTATGCGACCTTAATTGTCTCGATGCATACAAAATCACTTTATTTTCCTACATCAGATTACATCTTAATCTCTGGTATACTACAAAATCTCTAAATCCAGATGATATAATTACATCGGTGTTTTTAATTCCTCAAAATTCTTTTACATTCATTAGTCCATCTGAAGAACACATTTTTCCTCAGAAGTCTCGTCAAAGGCAAGATCAGTGAAAACTCCTTGATAACCTCTGGTAGCATCCAATATCCAGCTAATTCTAGAAAACTCCGGATCTCATGTAAATTTACTCGGAGTTTCTCACTTCTTCATTACCTCATTTTCTTTGGGTTTCACAATATGCCATGTTCAGGTACTATATGACCCAACATATTACTTGATCCAGCTAAGATTCACATTTATTGAACTTGGCATATAATTGTTTCTCCCTCATGATAAAATAAGACTAACCTCAGATGTTTAAAATGCTCTCTTTACTTCTCGAATATACTCAAAATATCATCTATGATCACAGTCACTAATTGATCCCAGCAAGGTTGGAACAATTTATTCATTTATACTATGTATACTGCCAGAGGCATTTGTCAACCCAAACAGGTATCACAATTTACTCAAAATTCCCAAAATTAATGCTCGAAATTCTTAAGTAACTAATTCCTTAAATGAGGTAATATTACCTTATGTTTTTATCATTCTCTCGATGGATTTCATTTCTTGAATGGTTTTCTCCATTCGTTTGATTTCCTCTAATTTCTTATCAATTTATTCTTATATATAAATATTTGTACTAGTTTCTCCACACATTTCAATTTCTTTGCAACTCTCAATTTTCTGAACATAACCATCAAATCTAACTTGTATCTTTTGAATGTACAAATATGAAGCACGTGGTAGACCTAAGTTCCTTTAGCAATATCAATAATATCATCCCAATTTCATGAACCTAATAATGTAAATGGGTTTCCTTTCATCAATAAGATACATGTACTCTCTATAGGTAGTATTTTCATCTTCTTATGCTTGAACCTTAGTCAAAAATTCGACTCCAATATTCACTTCTACTTTGGTCAATATTCATTCATTCATATAAATAAACCATCTGATCTAGTTAACCTAATTCGGTGAAAATCTTCTTTAAAAGAAGATTTCTTGCTACTATCATCTATAATGTTCATGTAATCCTTATCAATCAATTATTTTCATCGTTGCTTATTAGCTACTTTACCTCAATAAGATCGATCTCTATCATTTCTTACAAGATCATAACGTTCCCCTTACTGAAACTCGATGAAGTAGTAGACATGTTTATTGTCTCATATGCTTAGGTATGTATCATCAAGGTCATCTCATCTTATCTAGAGATGTATTTCTGGCAATTCACTAATTAATAACCTATGCTAAGGATATCTTACTCTTAATTGACAACACTTCTTCTTTTGTTCCAGCCCACGATCGTGGTAGACCTTGCCACGATTGTGATAGAACTAAATAATCTTAGCCACAATCGTGCCCCGTTTCTTTTTCCTCGATTTCATCACACATAGTAACATAATTTACACTCTCAATTTATTCCCAATTGATCATTATAAGTGCTTTCATACACTACTTTGATTTAGGTCAGAATTTTAACTATGGAAACTATGTTTTAAGAGCATTCAATAAGTCATGGATCACTTCCGATATCTTCTCCAAACATATAATACATAAGTGTTTAATAACATCATTTGTTGAGGTAATCACATTATCAATTATGCACTCACAATAACAAATCAACTTAACCTCGAGGACTTCTTTTTATCTCGTTATAATTTATTTCTTCTCTCAGTCATCATTTATTTCGTCTTACATATATACATTCTCAATCAATTTAGAATTTTAGGGACATAACCATCATGAAGTTTTGATCTCATATCCATTGACATATTCTTATGTTAAATCATAACTCTTATCATATTAATCAAACAACCATTTCAATTTCCAAGTTCAACCTTTCAAAGTCATAATAAATTTTCTTTTCTATCATCTTTACTTGTACATTTTAATTCTTGTCATTAATACTTATACTTTTATTTTCTTCAATCAATCCATGACAAGGTATTCACATATATATCACATTCAAAGGTATATCATCACATTATAAGACTGATGTCATATTCGATGACACATCCTCATATATGAATGCATTGGATCTTTGTCTATCATATCAAACCACATAATATTTCTCATTTCTAGATATCCACAAATTTTCATTTTCTCACATTCTAACTCATCATCTTTCTTATTGCTTCTAACAACTCAAATTTTAACGAATGCTCATAGGTGTGACCCAATGCAACTCAAACTAGGGATCAGTTGCCACTACATGTCTAAAATGCATGTACCTTGACACATATTTTGAAAAATGGCCATATAAGACACTAACCCTAGGATCTAATACCAACTCTGTAGCACCCCAATCTCATAGTGTATATTCCCATACATACCGTCGGTATTCGAGAACATACTCTATGAGGGTGGCATGCTAGGACAGTCAGTCAATCATACTCATTGAAAATTTTTCACGCATCACAAACATATTTTGAAAAATCAATAATCAATAATGGCCCATTTTACTCATAAACATTTCCATTCACTAGTGTTACAAACAATATACATATTATCCAAATTTCAATAATTATTTGGGCCCATTACAAGTACAAAATCCTTTCAGTCAAAAGGTCATTTCATTTATGAATTATTCACATTTACATTGTATAGTACTTATAAATACACACTTTAATAAAAAAATAATGAAATACATGTGTGACTCGAACTGATCCCGACCTCTATCTCTTATTTGAATGTTGTGGCTATACTCCAATTTGTTGAACTAGAGATTTCCTCTGAACCTTAAAGACAACGTTGCAATTTTGGTGAGTTTTGCGAACTCAGTAAGTGGACCATCCTCGATGGCTCACTCATATCACATAACACAATAATTCATATAATCACATAATTCACATCACTTCATTAATTCATCATGTAGCATCAATTACCACTTTATTCATTTTTTTCACATTTCTCTTTCAGAGCAGTCAAATAGTTCTTTTCGATCATTTAAAACATACATATCAGTTATATATGCAATGCTCATAAGACTCACTTTCAATTGTTATTTTTATGACCGAGTGCTTGTAACTTTCCCATATCCATTATGGGTATCGGGCTTATTAATAACTGTCACTTATTCGTTGAGGATACAGGGCTCATTATACATAGTGAGCCTTTGGCTCTTAATCACTTTCTGAGCTTTAAGCTCTTTTTCAGTGGCTACTCCAGTCACAACAGCTTTTATCTGTTCATGCATTCATGTAGTGGAATGCATCACATTCACATAGATTTAATCAATCATTTATGTTCAATTTACACCTTTACATTCACATTTTTCATCTGATCGATGCCCGACATTCAACAATAGTGTTGAGAATCACCTATTCTTTCAAATTCACATACAATGAGCAGTTCCAATGTTTTTCATGCATCATACGCCTTGGGCATTCAATGTCCGAAGAAAGAAAGAACGAATATAATTCATTGGGCCATAAGAATTATGCGCAAAATGAAGAATAATCAGATAATCCTTAAAATTGCTATTTTTATACCATATACACAAGTTGGACTGAAAGAAACAATAGGCTACACAGGGGAATGGAAATGAAAGATCAAACTCTAGGTGACTCTATTATTAACCAGATAAGAGAATTCCTAATGGAATATGATGCCCAATCCAAAATCAACCAATGAATGAAAATACTCTCAAATGTTTAAAGATAGTCACTAGAAGCAAGGATTGGCACCTATGTCTTCTTAAGTTTTTATTTTTATTTGAGAGTTAAATTTAAACTTCTTGTTATACTTAAGTTAATATAATTTTGTTAATCTTTTTTAAAAAAATTTATTCAAAAATTTATTAAAAGAACTAAATACTACAAGAATAATATGTTAAAATGTTGATTTAAATATTAAATTTCATTAAAACATAAATAAGGGATAAGCACACCCAATCAATTTTACATCTAGGGAAAACAAAAGGAAAGGAAATTAATAGAAAAAAAGAAAAAAACTCACATAGAAAGAGGGGTGCCTTTAAAATTAATAGGGTTTTCATCATCAAAGATGGGAGATTTCCGACCTACAAGATTTGTGGTCTCAACATCAACACTAATGTTACAAAACTCATTAGGCTCCTTATTCTAAGTTAGTTTAGGTTTTTAAAAGATAGGTTTGAGTA